>OY776276.1:54651747-54849247 GCA_963675445.1 Linnaemya vulpina | reverse complement strand
GAATTGTATCTTCCGCAGGAGTAAAGGTAGAAATATCTTAATAGGCTGTGATGTCAATTCGCATCATCTCTCTTGGGGCAGCACAAATTGCAACAATAGAGGTGATGCTTTATTTGAATATTTAATAGCAAATAACCTCTTCACAGTAAATACTGGAAATGAACCAACGTTCATTAGCAGAATTAGGGAAGAGGTTATTGACATTACTATATGTTCAGAAAAGTTGATTGATGAAATAAGCGATTGGCACGTGTGGGGATTGCATTCCTTCTCGGATCATCGTTATATTTTCATGGCATTAGACCACCCTGATCCCAACCCCATGACATTTAGGAATAGGGCCAATACGGACTGATCAAGATTTATGTCTAATCTACAGAGCAGACTCCGAGACTATACACCTCCAGTGAATACTGTAAAGCGCATAGATTCAGAGATAGATAGACTGAGTACTGATATTAGGGAATCCTATGAGGACAGTTGTCCTTTCAGATATAGAAGAAACCCAAAAGAAAAACCCTGGATGACGGGTCAACTTATGAACCTAAGGAGAGAAATCAGAAGGCTCTTTAATAGAGCCCGTAGGAAGGGACTCGGAACATACTGGGAAGAATATAAAAATAAACTGAAGAGGTACAATAAGGAAATAAGAGGCGCCAAGCGCGAATCCTGGAAGCGTTTTTGCGAACAGGTAGACAGCGTTAGTGAAGCTTCAAAAATAAAGAAATTCTTGTCGAAAACCCATACGCAACCTGAGATATTTGTAGACTCGGAGGATAGGAGGGCAGAGACAATGGAGGAGTTATTGGGATTTGTTATGGAGGCACACTTCCGCACAGGGCAGGAGAGCCGTCCGGAAGTCGCAGATTCCCGAGGAATATAAATAATCCAAGGATAATGATAGATACTCCAATGGTACGTATAGCAGTGAAGAGCTGTTCGCCATATAAGGCGGCAGGGCCTGACGGCATCTTCCCGGCTCTTCTTAGGTTGGCTAATATATTCACAATCTGTCTTTCTAATGCATGTACTCCCCTGGCATGAAGGGAGGCTAAAGTCGTTTTCATTCCAAAACCAGGCAAGGAGAGCTATGCAGACCCAAAGGCTTGCAGACCGATTAGCCTAACTTCTTTCTTACTGAAAACGTTGAAGGAAAGAATACCGCACAGCATATTGAAATTTAAGCAACATGCTTACATTAGGGGCAGATCTGTCGAGACAGCCCTACAGGAAGTTGTGTATCATATAGAGAGAACCTTTGAAATGGCTATATACACAATGGCTGTATTTATCTATAAGTTGTGAGGTTAATGATACAAGAATAGGAGGAAACGTGTGTTGCGGTACACCACAGGGGGGAATATTATCTCCTTTACTGTGTGTGGTAACCACAAATACCCTACTGAAAACATTATCCCAGGAAGGATTTGTTCCAGTCTGCTATGCAGACGATGTAGCAATATTGATGAGGGGAAACAATCCTTGAGTTCTTTGCGGAAAGGCAATAGAGGCTCTAAATTTAGCTCGCAATTGGGCTACAGAAAGGGGTCTCAATGTAAACCCAAATAAGACAGAAATTTGTATGTTCACAAGAAAACGGGAGATTCCAGAGCTGGAACCACCAGTTTTTCGGAATAGTAGAATACAAATTAGCAAGAAGGTTAAATATCTAGGAGTAATACTCGAATGGAGGTTATCCTGGAAAGACCATATAGAGAGTAGGGTAATCAGCACTCAAAGAGTCTGGACCTATTGTCGAAGGGCAATCGGGTCCAAGTGGGGAATGAACCAAAAAATGACACACTGGCTCTATACGAGTGTGGTAAGACCAATTGTGACGTACGCCTCGTTGGTATGGTGGACGTCATTAGAAAAGAAGGTGAACATCAGACATCTTCAACAAATACAGAGACAGTGCTGTATCGGCCTCTGTGAAGCAATAAGAACCACATCAACCAAGGCGATGGAAAATATTCTATCAATACCGCCTATTGATATACAGATTAAGTACGAAGCAGCCCTGGCTGCTACAAGATTGATGGTCATGGATGAGTGGCTGAAGAAAGAACACTTAACCAAACACCAGAGCATAATACACGTCTTACCGAGGAACAATGTTCGCATAGTTCTGTGCGACAGAATTTCTATAAGATATGTACAAACACACTGCATCACCATAATATCGGAAGGTATGGAATGGGAGAATGCGTATACAACGAACTCCATGACCAACCTATACACGGACGGGTCGAAAATTGGCGACCGATCGGGTGGCGGTTTCTATGACATGGGTCGTAACTATCGCAAATACTTCCGTCTACCAGATCATAACACAGTATTTCAAAGTGAGATCGCGGCTATTACGGAAGGGATGAAATGGCTAAAGGAGATCGATAACAGGCTACCGGTTCGTATATTCACGGATAGTAGGAGAGTTATCGAGGCCCTAAGGAATCATGTGGTTCAATCTTGGTGTGTACTACAACGCAAGGATGAGATTAACTCATACACACACTGTGAAAGCATAGAGATAATATGGATTCCAGGACATCAGGGAATACCTGGAAATACTGAGGCAGAAAGGCTAGCAAAGATGGAAGCATTAATGGAAAACATCACACTAGATAACCCAAAGCCATTTCAGGTTTTTAAGAACGAACTTAAACAGTGGGCCATAGAACTGCATACAAGATATTGGCAGCACTCTACCGTAGGTAGGGTGACCAGAATTCTATGGGGTGATCCATAGAATGGGTATCGTTGTTGATATAACATGCAGAGCCTTTCAGGAGGAGGACGAAACACTGGAGCACTACTTTTGCCACTGTCCAGCTTTCAACCAGGTCAGAAGACAAGTATTTAATCAGGGGATAATACAGGAGATGGAACTTCTTAGGGGCTCCAACTGGAGGGACTTAAGAATATACATTGAAGAGACTAGGTTCCTAATGTAACCAAATTCTAAGGTTTTTTTTTTGGAAGGTACGAAGGAGGTCCCATAGAATGGTGACTCCAAACTATAGAGTGCACAACAGGCCTATCGCGGCCTAGGTGTAATCCTTATGAGGATTGGGATGACTCATGCCCCTCTTCTTCAACCTAACCTAAACTAAACATGTAAATAGGCAAGCATTGCGGGAAGCTATTAATAAAAAGTTTTTTTAATTGGGGACCAAAGAAAATTATGTGCTGTCTGTACTGTCGGAGCAAAGGTGATGGTGGGGAAGAAAAAGGGTTTTATTGGGTATTTAACGCAACATATTGACATGCCATCATTTCATCGCATAATACATCAGCAAGCCCTGTTTGCTAAAAAGTTATGCTTGAATGAAGTAATGAAAATATGTGCACAGATTATAAATAAAATCAGAGGAGGCCACAATGCGTTAAATCATAAGAAATTTAAAGCATTTCTTGAGGAGGTTGAAGCCTAATACGCTGATATAGATTGTTGTATACAGAAATTAGGTGGCTTAACCGAGGAAGGAGTCTGGAAAGGTTTTTTGAACTCCCCAAGGAAATCTTAGAGTTCTTAAAACTGTATGAGTCTCCAGATTGTAAAAAATTTTTTTCACATTTAAGCGATAACGATTTTGTGATAACACTAGCGTTTCTTAGTGATTTTTGTAATAAACTTAACGAAGTGAATCTTCTATTGCAAGGCGAAAATAAACACTTTTTTCATCTTTCCCAATGATAAATCATTTCAAAAGAAAATTACAAATATTAAATATAAAATTAACACATAAAGACTTAACATCACTGCCGAGAACTGTATCACTAAATTTACCTATCTCAGATTTCTTATTTCGAGAATTTCTCACAACATATGAAACAATATTATACAATATGAGCAGTAGATTTGAAGATTTTAATAAAGTATCATCTATTATCGACTTGCACAACAACACTATAGCTTACGAAGTAGAAAATCAAAGCCTGGAATTCAAATAGAAATGAAACTTCACAGTCCCATCACTGTTGCGAGCAGCTGATTATTCATTACTAATGAAAACAAAAATCGTTGTAATTACAAATGTCTGTTTTTATTTGACCTACGCCAGGTTTATAAACAAACCTTTAGGCATCAGTGTTGTAAAACACATTCGTGCATATCGAACATCAAATGAATCTGCTGCAAATATAGAATATTTTAGTTTTTAAGTAAGCGTCCGATTGTAGGTATCGGCATTAGGCACATATTCTTAGTTTTTAAGTTGAGAATTAAAATATATAACTATTATTATAAAAACATATCTAAGGCACATGCACAACTTTATTTTCTAGAATTTTGAAGTACTGCAATGAAAGAAATATTCATATAAGAATATTTCTCTATCTTAACCGATTATATTATCTTGTTATTGAATTCATTATGATTTTGTGTCAAATCGCGCTGCCTCTAAAAAAAAGACGTTTTTTATTCTTTGAAACACAGAATAAATCAAAATATCTATCAAGGCAGATTACACAGGTAGCCCCATAACTACATGTATTTTGTTGCTAGAGATAAAACACCTTTCTGTCAAAAAAAATTGTAATTTTCTTGAAAATATTGCGAATTGTTTTCTGTGTTGTGTACAATTCAGGCAGATTAAACAAATAATCAAAGCAAATTTATATGTTTTGGATTATTTTTATCAAATGTGTATAATACATACATACATACATTTTTTATCTATATGTATATAATTACAGAATCGTAATTGAAAGGAGGTAAATATATAATATATAACTCGGCTGTCTAAGCTGCCTTGGGCCACACATGTTTTCCTTGTTTATTATATATCCAGCTAGAAGGAATTAAAATGCGTCGCACAGTGGACCAATTCGTGAGGAGGCGGCCAAAAATAATTTTTTGACTTTCACTAATTGTAAAATTTAAAAATTCATTTGAAAGTAGACACTTGTATACCTCGGGAAACAAACAATTTAAACTATATATTAACTATATCACCGTGAACAGGGTGATTAAAAATGGGCATTTTCATAATTTTGCTGATATAAGAAATTTCTTAATAAATTTTTAATTTTTAAACATCTATAACTTTTTTGTTTTAAAAGATTTCTAAACAAAATAAACAACTTTGTATAATTGCACAGCTTGTTAGCTGTACTTGCAGGAAAAAAATGTTAAAAACTGTTTGAAATTAATTTTAATATATTTTTTTTTAAGGTTCAAATTTTCCTAAATCCTCCCACTTAATAGAGCATAACTTCTAAAGTTCGTTTAGAGACTAGTACTATCTTATAGTCTAAACTCTCCTCTACACTCCTATACCCCATTGTAAACCCGGCACGATCCGACCGTGAGCACCAGAGCAATTTTTCTGACACAAGGTCAAATACTTTTATAGTAAAAAATGTATATACTGTTGTGCTCACATTTGAATTATTTTTTTATCAGATCGTTTTTATGAAAAACGGATTTCAGATGGAAAAGTATTTTGCTTGGGCATAATGAATATGATGATATGCATAACTGCCTCTAATAGAAAACACATTTCAACAAATTATGTATAAACTATTGGGCTTATAACAAGCGCAGTTGCGGGTAGAAGTACCTGCAACACCCACTAAACCATAAAACCCATTAAAATTTAAAAAGGAAATTCCTGGAAAAACGATACTTCAAGGGTGCATGGGTACACGTCTATTGTTTGTGTTGTGATCTTCACTTCCTTCATATGTGCGCGTGTGTACGAGTTTGTTTCTTGATTGTAATGTTACCTGTCTACCTGAATTTTTACATTGTTTATTTGCCACTAAGATTATTTGAATTAATGTCTTCAAAATTGTTATACATATATTACAATTTTGAGAATGGCTAAGTACACATACAGAGATCTCGCCGATATTTTCTTTCAAGAAACAGATATTCACGATATTGAATTGCATATACTTAGTCCAGTCATTTAAGCTTAAATTAGGTAATAATCTCGGAATTCGAGATACCCAGCTGTAAGTCTGTAAATACTTGTATATTGACACCCTAAAAGCTGTCTAAAAACCTACATATGGTAGGGCGTACGCAACTATTAAATTTCAAGGTCAAAGGTCACAAAAATCGGGTTTCTGCGCCTTTTTTGTAAATATCTCATTTCATATGGCTTTTTTGCTATTTGTGTTTATTATCAATATTGTAGAATGCAAAATTCTCTACAAATTTTGCTTAAAAAACTTCTTTATACGGTAAACCCTTTTAGAGAAAGAGGGCGGAGAGCGCGCGGTCACAGCATCACTTCAGGCCAACCGGTGCCTCCGGTCGAAAACGCACCATATATAGTTGATGAACTATCGCTAAATCAATGATTATAAATATTTATAATGATTGTAAATTTTTATTAACTATTATATTATATTTGGTAATTTTTTTCTAACCTATCAACTTTTTATTCAGTATTAATTTATTTAACAACACTTATCTGCCCATGTAGTTGCAGAATTGTCAATGAAAATATAGGAATTATATTTTAATTTTAACCTAATTAATGTTAATAACTTCTTACATGATAAAAAAATAAATAAATGAATTATGAATTAATCTTTTTATTAAAAAATATCATTTAAACATTTATTTTTATTAAAAGTAAAAAAATTAAATAAAGTGTACAAAAACTACATATATATAATTTTATATATAATTATATATAATTTTTTTAATTTTATATATATATATATATATATATATATATATATATATATTTTATATTATAATTTTAATCATCTTCTTCATCGTCGTCTTCCGACTGCTGGTAAATTTCAAAGTGGTCTTCATTATCTTCTTCAACGACATTTTTCTCAAGCTCTTCCATGATTTCGGGGTCAAAGGTATCATCTTCATTAATGTCGCTCTCATATGGTAGAGCATTGAGACAAGCTTGCCCATTACATTGGCCACAAACTAAAGAGCGTTTCAAACCCGCTTTCCTACATCCGCATCGCGAACCACAACCACTCTTGCAGTTGCAGAAAATTATATTTAACAATTACCATGCGTTTAGATATATATAATGTTATCTACAAAATACCTTGCTATGGGGATGGCGAAAATGTATGTAAGAAAATATATGTAGGAACAACAAAATCAAAACTTAGGACAAGATTGGCTGCACATAAATCTAATTATAAAAATAGAAACGAAAATTTGGAACAAAAAACCGCATCAGCAGCCCACTGTGCAACGCATGGTCACTCGCCAGACATAAATAATACAGAAATATTACAACAAGAACATAATTATAAAAAAAGATTCACTGTAGAAATGCTACATATAATTAACACTCCCGCCGAAATTAGGATGAACTACAAAACAGACACAGAAAATTGCTCGCATACGTATAGACATATAATAACAAATCACAATAAACCAAAACAAATTTAGTAAACATTTAACCCTTTTCAAAACTAGACGGCTTTACTCAATAGTAAGACAAAATATATTTACTTGTTGTTATGTTTATAATTTTAAACACTTGTTTTATAAATAACTCTTTAGTTAATTAAAATCAAAATTATATTTTTGTGATACTAAATGTTGTAACAACAAAATTGTTTTTCAGTTTTTCCTGAAGAAGAACACCGAAGGTGTTCGAAATATCGAAATAAATAAAATATTTACAAATATAACGAGATAAATATATAATTATAAGAAGAATTTAAGTAAAAAACAAGGTCGAATAAAATACAAAAAATAATTGTTAAATACGGAAGGCTCCCCACGCCGCAAGCATAATCATGAAGCTTTATAAAATCCTACAAACAAACTACAACAAAAGTATCAACAGAAATATTAGAAAATATTCAAATACCACAAAATTAAGAGCTAAACTAAAGACGTCATTAACTTTTCTTATAAAATGCAGAAAAATGGGATTAATGCCGAATTTCTTGACGAATGTAACAAAAAACGTTCAACTGTTGTTTAATTATAATAAATATGTACCTCTTGACACACAAATAAAAATTAAAACCCTTATTGGAAAACATACATGGAATTTTCATGTAAAGATTTTAAATTTAATAATAAATTTAAAACATGAGGAAATATCAGCTATTGACAATGATTTAGAAAAACGTATCGCATATCTGAAAGAAAATATGTCTGAAGACCATTTTACATTACTATGTAAAAATATAAAAAGTAAGCTCAAAAAAACACAAATCAAGAAATTTGACGCATTAAGATATATCTATGAGAAAAAACCATTTATAAAATACAACAAAAGCTGGTTCATAAATAAGACTGACACAGAAATTCCTGAAAACTCCAAAAAATTATTGTCTTTAGGTCCAAATTTCGCTCTTCCAATAACAAAACAACAATTTCCAATATTTAAATGCATTGCAGACGGAGAAGATATCATACCAAGGCACATCTATACTAGGTATACTCAATTTGCAACCCTGCAGAAAATATATGTAGTGGATTCGCCTTGATATGTATTTTGCTTGTGTAAAATATTTTCGTTTGTCAAATGGACTAGACAAGTAAAACATAAGAAAAATGGCGATACAGAAGATAAAACAACACAGGCACCAACAGATGCTAAATGAGAAAAATTTAAAGTTTTTATTTCAAGGTGTTTATTTATAAAATGTTTGTGCAGAAGTATGAAATTATTATTTACATATTCATTGCTAGATGGAATTGGTGCTTATAAGCGTAAGCTTTTGTAAATACGTATAATAATATAAAATATATAAAAGTTCAATATAATTTGTTCTGTCGGAGTTGATTCTGCAAGTTGACTGGACTAAGGTTTACATACATTGAACAATTCGTCTTTAGATGATGTGCCGGCAACATTTCAGCCAATTCTGGTGGTTTTACACAGGCAGACTGATAGCCAATTATACAGCACCCATAGCCAATCAAGCTATAAAAATTGTAAGAAGGCTAACCAAATCTACTGAAATCCATAATAATGGTGTACGTCCGAGGCAGCCTATAAAAAATTTTCTTCAAAGAGAACAAGAACCCAGAATATGAGAACAACGGTGAATATAACTTATTTTTTATATAATAGTTCACGAAATATTTGTTTCTTGTTATTCTACATATATGAATTTATTACGTGTTAATGCCATGGATACCGCATCTTTCGGCGCTGGGAGCAACGATCCCTCTCCCTTAAAGAATTTGCGCTTGCACACTGCACAAACACGCATTGTTTTATAAGTTCAGAAAATATACTTAAATAAAAACTATTGCTTTTAATAATAATAAGCAAATCAATTATATATTATATATATATAAATAACTCTTGTTTTCTTAGCAATTTTCCCAAAATTAATTTTTGTTTTTGAACTCTTCACAAATTTTCTTTTTGGCGCAAAGACTAAAAAGCAGATTTTGACAACCGAGTTCAAGGCGAACTAAGGCGAAAGCAGAAGTTTTTGACAAACGAGTTCAAGGCGAATCAGGCGAATTGTATCAGCTGTTCGCCATTTTGCATATTAAGGTCACCTAGTATAGATGCGCCTTGATATCATACAAACAAACATAGAGAAAGAAAAACAAGAGATTGCCAGAACAAAACTTGTAATGACGATGGATAACTACCTAAATAAACGATCATTAATAACAGATGAAAAAGCTATCGTCCGCGCAGTGGAACAAACAAAAAAATTTTTGAAAAGAAATAATAATATTTTGATTTTAAAGGCAGATAACGGTAATACGACGGTAGCAATGGAGAAGATAGATTATGAGACAAAAATTAGGGATATTATACAAGATATGGGTAAATACAGACGATTAAAAACAGATCCAACAACAAAAGTACAGACGCGGAACAACAAATTAGTGGAGAAGCTGTTTAGTCAAAATATAATAGATGCTAGAGAAAAATATAAACTACTGACATCAGTAGCCACTGCTCCTAGAATATATGGACTCCCGAAAGTCCACAAAGAAGGTATGCCGCTAAGACCGATTTGTTCATCAATAAATTCTCCATCGTACGGTCTATGCAAATACATAACTCAGATTTTGAAGAACATTACTAAGACTTCAAATTATAATGTAAAGGACGCAGTAGAGTTTAAAAGATAAATTTACACAGAAGCAGTTTCTCAAGAAGAGATATTAGTATCTGTTGATGTGATATCACTTTTTCCAAGTATACCCGTCAATCTGGCAATTAATTTAATAAAGGACAAATGGGACAAAGTTTCCCAACATACAAATATACCTAAAGATCTGTTTGTTTACATTATTACTTTTTGTATAAAAGATAATAGGTATTTTAAGTATAACGACAAGATTTATGAACAACTAAAAGGAATCCCTATGGGATCACCAGCTTCACCGGTGATTGCTGATATTATCATGGAAGAGCTACTAGACCGCAGCATAGAAAAACTAGACATAAGACCAAGAGCTCTAAGCAAATATGTGGACGCTTTGTTTTGTATCATTAAGCGCAGTAGTGTAGATGAAACACTAAAATGTTTAAATAATCTCCATCGAAGGATTCAATTTACGATAGAAGTAGAAAAAGATGGAAATCTACCCTTTTTATATGCCTTAATTATAAGAGAAAATAATTTTTTAATAACTGATTGGTATCAAAAACCAACTGCGTCGGGGAGAATTATAAACTTCCATTCTAACCACCCAAAACACGTCAAAATAAATACTGCTAAGAACTTTGTCACAAGGGTTTTAAAAATAAGCGATAATAAATTTCACAACGAAAACTACAAAAAATAAGAAAAATATTACTAAAAAAAAGCTTTTCATATCCCTTAATAATCAACATCATACGGGACACGATAAAGAATTTAAACAAAATACATACACCAAAATCGGAAAAGATTTACAAGTCGTTAACACACGTACCAGCTTTCTCAGACAGAATCACGCAATCCAATATCTACAACACTGATGGCGTTAACATTGCTCTAAAAAACACAAAAACTTTAAACTCACTCTTTTCGAATACAAAAACAAAAGTAGACAAGTTAGATAAATATAATGTTATCTACAAAATACCTTACTATGGGGATGTCAAAAATGTATGTAAGAAAATATATGTAGGAACAACAAAATCAAAACTTAGGACAAGATTGTCTGCACATAAATCTAATTATAAAAATAGAAACGAAAATTTGGAACAAAAAACTGCATTAGCAGCCCACTGTGCAACGCATGGTCACTTGCCAGACATAAATAATACAGAAATATTACAACAAGAACATAATTATAAAAAAAATTCACTGTAGAAATGCTACATATAATTAACACTCCCGCCGAAATTAGGATGAACTACAAAACAAACACGGAAAATTGCG
This sequence comes from Linnaemya vulpina, assembly GCA_963675445.1. Lineage (NCBI taxonomy): Eukaryota > Metazoa > Arthropoda > Insecta > Diptera > Tachinidae > Linnaemya > Linnaemya vulpina. Next base: position 54,837,949 of record OY776276.1, on the reverse strand, counting down.
CGCATACGTATAGACATATAATAACAAAACGCAATAAACCAAAACAAATTTAGTAAATATTTAACCCTTTTCAAAACTAGACGACTTTACTCAATAGTAAGGCAAAATATATTTACGCGTTGTTATGTTTATAATTTTAAACACTTGTTTTATAAATAACCCTTTAGTTAATTAAAATTAAAATTATATTTTTGTGATACTAAATTTTGTAACAACAAAATTGTTTTTTCAGTTTTTCCTGAAGAAGAACACCGAAGGTGTTCGAAATATCGATATAATAAAATATTTACAAATATAACGAGATAAAACATAATAAGAGTTTTATTTTCGAGTCTTAGACCTAGAGCCTGAAGAATAATTTTAAGAAGAATTTAAGAAAATTCTATTTAGCAAATCTTCTGGAGCAGGTGGTAAAATTGTCATGATAGGCTCCAGAAAATCATTTCGCATTGCCCAACCCCATATCTTTGGTTCCAAATCATGCCCTAACCAAGTTTGAACTTGATAATAAACACGTTTGAAATGTTGATGAGCAGCTGCACTTGTAAGTGGAATATTTGAAAGCTGTAGACTTAACGTAATGCATATAATGAAGATGATCGAGACTTTTCACAGGCTTCGGAGCATTATAGAATGCCAATAAGGTTTGAGTTCCTTTCTCTTATAATCTCTGGGCCGAACAATTTTCTTTCTCAAATTCTGCAGCTAGTTCATCCAAATTTTTCCGTTTCTCAAAAACTTTTAAAAGCTTTTAGTCGAGTATGTTTCCATTTTTACATATCCTTTCCGAACTTCTTAAAGAAAACTTCTTGTTGGTAAGACAGTGTACGCCCAATTAAAATGACAAGTAAATCAATATCTTGTCCTATTATAACTGCAGTTTTTTCGGACTTTGATTCTTCAATTGCAGTTTAGAAGTGATATTTGCAGCTTAAAATATTTTCAATTAACATTTTTATGGAGCATATATTTGCTATTTCAATTTGATAAGAATTGTTCTTGAGTAACTGATACAACTATTGTTTCATCGAGATGATGCGGATGTTCTTATTGTTGAAACTGCAATTGAAGAATCAAAGTATTCTCAGCATTTCAAACGTGTTTATTATCAAGTTCACACTTGGTTAGGGCATGATTTGGAACCAAAGGTATGAAGTTGGGCAATGCGAAACGAGTTTCTGGAGCCTATCATGACAATTTTACCACCTGCTCCAGAAGATGACACCTTTGACCCTGAAATCATGGAAGAGCTTGAGACAAATGTCGCTGAAGAAGATAATGAAGACCACTTTGAAATTTACCAGCAGTCGGAAGACGACGATGAAGAAGATGATTAAAATTATAAATTGTAGTTTTTGTACACTTTATTTAATATTTTTACTTTTAATAAAAATAAATGTTTAAATGATATTTTTAAACAAAAAGATTAATTCATAATTTATTTTTTATCATGTAAGAAGTTATTAACATTAATTAGGTTAAAATTAAAATATAATTCCTATATTTTCATGGACAATTCTGCAACTACATGGGCATATAAGTGCTGTTAAATAAATTGATACTGAATAAAAAGTGGATGGGGTAGGAAAAAATTATAAAATATAAAATAATAGTTAATAAAAATTAACAAATATTTATTATCATTGATTTAGCGATAGTTCATCAACTATATATGGCGCATTTTCGACCGGAGGAACCGGTTGGCCTGAAGTGATGCTGTGACCGCGCGCTCTCCGCCCTCCATCTCGAAAACGGTTTACCATATAAAGAAATTTTTTAAACAAAATTTTTAGAGACTTTTGCCATCTGCAATATTGGTAATAAACACAAATAGCAAAAAAGACATAAGAAATGAGATATTTAAAAAAAAAGGCACAAAAACCCGATTTTTGTGATCTTTGACCATGAAATTTAATAGTTGCGTACACTCTATCATACGTAGGGTTTGAGACAACTTTTAGGGTATCAATATACAAGTATTCACAGAATTACAGCTGGGTATCTCGAATTTCGAGGTAAACTTACTATAATTACTGGACTAACTAGGCGATCAAATTTTTGAAATAAGCAGTACAGAAGAAATTGAACCACACAAACAAAAAATTATACATTTTGGACAGAGATTGAAGGCACACTATATTGAATGCACGCTACATTGAAATATCTGCTATTATCATCAAGGACTAATTTTGGCACCAAATTCAGCCAACCTAAAATAAGAAATCGAAAATTGGAATAATTGAAGCAGTAATAGAAGCAAGCCCAAGTCGCACAAAAAGAATTTTGAAAAATATTTCTACACCGAATGAAGACAAGAAATTTACTCCAGAAGAGGCCTTAGCATTATTCTTGGACTTAAAAATTATATATAAATCAGTATAAGGTTTTGTTAGGTTAGGTTATTAGGGCCATTGTCAAGACAATGCACTTGGGCCCGTTCATTCGGTCCTGTTGTGATACCCTAAAACAGAGACCACTCATGAGCCATCCTCTGCCGCATTAAGTCATCCTGTGGACGCTAGGAAGGCCGATATTCTGACAAGCTCCACACTCGCCAGGCTTTCCAGGTCTGGCAAGAAGTTGGAGCGCAGTATTACTACCCTTACGCTATTCAGTGCAGGGCACTGACATAGAAGTACTGTTTCCTCCTCCTCTTCATCATTACAACTTCTACAGAAGTCGTTATGTACCCGACCTATTCTCCTTGCATGGGTCCCAAAGCTATAATGTCCAGTTAGAATATTCACAAGTTGCCGTAGCCGCACCTTGTTGAAGTTAAGAAGGTCACGTGTTCAGCGTCGGTCGTAGCGAGGCCATGTGGCCCTTGCCACGCGGCAGTTGGTCACGTTTTCCCATCTTTATTGAGCAAGTTTGTATGATTCACGTTGAACCAGAAACATGCATTGCGATATGGGAATGTCTGTGAAGTGACAGATCATAGAGTTATCCAGCTCTGTCCTCTCCCTGGCTATTCCGTCAGCAATGAGGTTGCCAGGGCAGTTAGAATGTCCCGGTACCCAGACAAGTGTCACTCTCGAATGTCTCGCTATCTCCCCCAAAGATAGCCGGCATTCGACCACAGCTATGGATGTGCTGTACACACCATTGATAGCAGAGATGGCCGCCTTACTGTCGGTAAAGATATAGATATCGTTCGATATCCTATAATACCTCAGCCATCTAGCTGCACGAGTGATAGCAAAAATTTCAGCTTGCAGGATGCTGCAACCATCCCGAAGCCTAAAAGAAGTTCTTACGTTAAAGTTCTCCACGTTAAGCCCCCGCCTACATTAGTTCCCCTTTTAGATCCATCAGTGAAGACTCTAACGGAATCTGCGGGAAATGAGAGTCTAGAAGCCTATTCCCTGTCCTCGACAAGAGAATGGAAAAGTCGGCCAAAGAAAGGTTTTAGTACACAATAGTCAAAGTTGTCATGGATGAGGATGTCTTGGTATTCCATCAGAATCCTGGCATGCCCATAGTCAAACCTTGACATGGGCACGCAGCATTCAACCTGACCGCAGAAAATAGGTCTAATTGCTTGGCCATAATGTCCACAGGGAGTCAGTTCAGCATGGTGAAGAGTGCCCCAGTTGGAGTCGATCTGAGCGCGCCTGTCATCAGCCTATTAGACGAAAGATTTTCTCAAAGGCCCTGCGATGAGTAACCTTCTCCATTGCATTCCACCACACCAGTACTCCATAAAAGAGTATCGGTTTAAGAACAGCCTCAAAGATCCAGTTGATCCCTCCGGGGGTTTAACCCCCATTTGAGACCAACTGCCCTTTGCATGTATAAATGGCCACCAGGGCCTTATGCGCCCTCGCTTGGATGTTGAGGTTCCATAGATACCTTGCTATCTAGGATAACACCCAAGTATTTGGCGCTGTCAGATATTACCAAGGGGGTACCATTCAACTTCGGCTGTGTGAAGCTGTCAATCTTGTACTTCCTAGTGAAGAGTGCTAGCTCAGTTTTGGCTGGATTTACACTGCCCACTACTGGTACTCCATTTGCTTAGGATTGGCAGTGCGGACTCCATACACAGAGATATGGTATCCAAGTGTTTACCAGAGATAGCCACCGCAACATCGTCGGCGTATGCGACCGTCTTAACTAGTCTGCGCTCTAGAGTTAGCAGGAGCGAATCAATAGTCAGATTCCACAGAAGGGTGATAAAACACCTCCCTATGGAGTGCCTCGATTGACTGCTCTGTACTCAGTTGCATCCCTATTCGAGGCCCCGACGACCCTGAAGGTAAGCAGATTCCTAACAGACCTACAGATATTAATATGAATCCCTACGGCCAGCATTCCTTCAATGATGGCCTCAGGATTGACGTAGTTGAAAGCACCCTCAATGTCCAGGAAGGCTACCATAGTGAATTCCTTGTGTTCAAGAGATTTCGATATGCAGCCCACTAGAGAATGCAGTGCGGTTTCCACAGACTTGCCTTTCGTGTATGCATGCTGTGACTCTGAGAGAACATTCCTGGGTATGGTCATTCTCAGATTAACATCAATTGCTCTTTCCAAGCAAAAAAGAAGTAAGACTTATGGGTCTAAAGTCCCTAGGTGCAGTGTGGGATGTCTTACCCCCTTTAGGGCTAAAGATGATCCTGCCAATGTGCCAGCATGCTGGCAAATAAGCCTTCCTTAAACATTCTTTGTAAATAACACAGAGCCATGCTAGGACAATGTCCGCATTCCTCTGTAGGTCAGCTGTAATTATTCCATCTGGCCCTGGGGACTTATATGGATTGAAGCTGTTAACTGCCCAGCGCACTCAACGGTACTCTAGCTGTGCCGCCAGTTGAGCAGTCAGTAGTAGCACCTGTTACAAGCGCTGCCTGACTGCCAGGAAAATGAGTGTCAAGTAATAGCCTTAGCGTTTCCTGACTACTCATCGTCCAGCTACCACAGGGTTTCTGCATGTAGCTTGGTACAACCGCTGTGATTGACAGTATCTTACGCAGTCTGTTGGTCGCGGAAGATCCCTTTACTTTACTGCAGATGGTCCTCCAAGACTTCCTTTTTGCGTTCCTTACGAGGTTCTTAAACCTATTCACTGGTGACTTGTATGTTGACCAGTCTCCTGATCTCTTAGCCTCATTGAATAACCTGCGATATACCTTGCGTAAATTTGCAAATTCCAGGCTTCATCAAGATGGCTTGGTGTTGCCCCTGCAAATTACTGGCCAGCAGGCCATGTTAGTGGCGTAGCGGAATGATTCATTTATAATCTCCACAGCAGAGTCAATATCCCCGATGATATCCATCGGTGGAATCGATAATAGGGAGTTACAGAGCAGGTAATTCTGTAGCTCCCAGTCGGTCTTCTTCCTATTCACTATAGGACTCGGTCTCTCAATACCTAGCCCTATGTTGAAGTCAATGTAGCGATGGTCAGAAAAGGAGTAGTCGTCTGCAACCCTCCAGTCGCAAATCAGATTGGTGTGACGTGTGCCAACTAGTGTGATGGCTAAGACTTTCTCACGGTTGGACACAAAAAAAGTGGGTTCTGAACCCCTATTAACTATATCATGATTATGATTCAATATAAAATCAAAAAGACACTCACCTCGTTTGTTGGTATCACTGCTACCCCACGAGGTGTGGTGTGAATTAGCGTCGGCACATATTATCAACGGCGTTCCGGTGCTCAAAGCCCTAGTCACAATTCCACGCACCTTCTCATTGGGTGGGCCGCCTACGTGGTCATGTGGCATGTAGCTCGAGACCATCCATACTGTCCCATACGGGGTCTCCAGGGCTGCAGAAACGGTGTCCTCATCACTGTATTCAGATAAAATGAAGATACACAAAGAGTTCTTAGCAAAAATGCACGATCTAATATTTGGCACATATGAGCTTATAGCCCCTGGTCTTAAGTCCATAAACCCGGCCCTGGTGGATCCATGGTTCCTGGACCATTACAAGCTCCTCCTTCCTGTCAGCCAGCCGGAGAAGTAAAGCAGCGGATGCTGCTTTAGAAAGCTGAAGGTTTATTGGCGTCACCTTCACCATCCGCAGCAATGACGGTTGTGTTGACGTCCTCCTGGCTTGAATCCAGAAGGACATCTTCGTCGTCTTCCGCAACATTCATCCGTTCGCAGAACTCACCCACTAGTTCGGAAACTGATTGGGTGTCTTCTGCGTCGGATGGAGCTGCGTCCGACATCACCCCTTGGTCGCGATTCCTTCTGACATCGCTCCGGTAAAGGCGCAACAAGATCGTACTGCAACAGTAGAAGATCTTGTTATTCCTCCCTCCTAGACCCTTTGGGTGCATCCACCTTAGCTACTTTCCAGTCGTAGGTTTGTACATCCGGGTTGCAATCCTTTAAGAATTTGAGGATCTCCTTCGGGGAAGAAGGTTCGGAGGGAATTATGGTCATGGCTCTAGGCCTTCTGGGTATTTCCTCCACATCGATGGCCTTCTTTAACAACAACGCTGAGCATTCATCTGTACAGGCCATCAATTTAACACTGCACTGATGCCAGCCAGCGTCAACGCATTGAGACGGTGGTCCCGGATTGTCCTTGCGGATTTTCCAGAACACACCCGCCAGCTTTTGGTTAACCAGGTCCCATTTAGCATGGGACATGGCACCATCCGACACATACCTGTCAATAATGGCCCTTATGAGACTGCCTTTGGCAACCTCGCTAAAGGAGCCCGACTGGGAGTGTTTAGGATGTTTAGCCCCAGGGTTTTTGCCTGCATCATTATCCTCTTCTGAACGTTGCCGCTTAGGCACCGCTACCTTCTCGGTGCCGATAGAGGACCCTGATTGCGACCCAGCGTGAGCTTGCGCCCACTTGAGAGAGGCTGCTTGCTTTTCAGAAAGCTGGTCAGCCGGGATCGCACCTAAAAGCGAAATCGTCCTTAAGGCGGAGCGAATTTGATTAGCGGCCCTGTGTGCTGGATTTTTGCGCTTAGGCTTAGAATCTGTGTTGCCGGGGTTGGCAGTGGCTGGCACAGTACTAGGACTCGAGGTTAGCCTCTTAGCCCTTTCCTGCACACATTGCGCATGGGAAGCGATGGGTTTGGACGGTTTAGACCTTTCCCTTCACACCCGAATAAGGGGATTTTACCGTTTTACCGGTAAGGACCTTAGCAGGTACTTGGGGTTGAAGTCAGAGGTGCCTCGCTGCTTGATTTAGGACAATCACCTTGTTCCGGCTGTTTTGTCGTGTTGGTTTTAGCAGCTGGCCTGGTTATTCCTTGCCGGCTGCCTGTGACATCAGTAGCTTGCAGACTAGTCGGGCCTGATGTAGACACCCAACCAGCAGCAGCATTCGATTCCCACGGCCTGCTACTGGCGCCGTGGGAATAGGGTCCCCGGAGATTATGAAACCCCTGAGCGGGTACGTGGGGCTGGGTCCAGGTTGTGGTATGGTGAAGCTTTATTATCAAAATTTTATACCTACTGCCAGGTTTCGGAAAAGCTGCCGCCCCAATGGGGTACAGACGCAGACCATCAGCCGCCCCACTATGGGAAACAGACGCTGATGGATTTGAACAGGCTCATAGGGCCGAACAGACACGGACAACCCTATAGCCGCCGCACAGGAGAAAAACAGATGCTATCGGGTGCTGGGAAAGATGGTTCTTTGTCGGCTCGCCACTTGGGCCCTCTCGCATGGATGACCCTACCGGCGGCCAATGAGAAGAGTTCTGGGATTTTCCCAGAGTATAGGGATTTAGTATCAGTCAAAGGAGAAAGTTTACCTCAACAAAAAGCTATAACTGTCACTTCCACTTCAGCAGAAATCAGATTGTAATATCTGCAACATACTTCCGAACGGTTGTTAACTAATCTCGATGCTGATCGCTTGAAAAAATTTGGATGTGTCAGCATTACTTTAATTTCTAAATGGGGACGTGATGCGTCCTCTGGTCAAAGACAATACAAGCAATTCAACGCCCCATCAGATGTTAACTTTTTTAAGGTATCTTTCGTTCCATTGCGCTTAATAAAAAGTTATACCGGGTTAGAGCCATCAACCAGCAGAGCAAAAGAAATTGATGTATGGAAAAATTAAATACCCTCATTAACAAAGCATTGCAGACCAATAAAATTTACATTCAAAAAAGAAACATAAGGGGTCACAATTGAAGAAGTCTAAAAAATAAAAGATAAGTTTGATGCCCTTCAACCTGCTGTATTTATAGTTGATGACCAGGAAATCGAAGTAAATTTTAAAATGTGACTGATACAAAAGCATTGCCAAGCTGCGTTCTATGCCAAAAGACATCAAGTCAATTAAGCCATCCCATTCCAGAAGAAGATTGTATTAAGGCAGCATACGTATTTGGATTGTCCTCTCTTCATGCGAAAATGCGTTTTATGGGGCATATTCTTAAATTAGGTCATGATTTGGATTTTGGCCTGTCAGGCGAAATAGTGAGAAAAAATAAGGAAGATGAAGAAAATAGAAAGCAAAAACAAGAACAAATTCAACTACTTCCAAAAGACTAAAATCAAGGCTATTTCGAAAAAAAAAGTTACTAAAATTGTTTAAGTAATAACAGTTCTTCAAAACATCGCAATTTTTTTCAATATATGAAGAATTTTCTTAAGCTAGTCCGGCCTAACGTATTGAATGTTAATAAAACAATTTATTACATTTTTTACCCAACGTTTCGTCAATTGTTTGTTGACTTCTTCAGGGGTTCTTTTGTCTATTTAAATTTAAAACAGAACATAATTACAATTTGGAAAATATTTTGAATTAATCAAGTTATACTCACAATTTTATAGTTATTATTACACTAGATACATATTGATAACAATACTAGTACAAATTACTTATATTAAATTAATATTACAGGTATATTTTAAGCACAGTCAAATTTTAAAAGTTGGTATTGCAGTTTTTCTTATATAATAGCAACAATATATATTTTTTCATTGATATTGTCGGTATCCTCTTTTATGTTTATTGTTCTTTATATATTTTGCTGTATACGAAGGCTTTCGATGGTATACCTTTTTCTTTCTATTTTCTCTGTCTAAAATTTTAACTTTATCGAAATCCACAGAATGATTTTTGTCGATAACATGGGCTGATAAAGCTGTTGATGTTCTTTGTTTGGCAATATCGTTTTTGTGTTCTATCATTCTAGTTCCCAGGTTTCTTTTTGTTGTACCTATATATATTAAATTGCATTCTTCTTCGCTGTTGCCTTTCATTGTAATTCGTACACCAAGTCACTTTGTTGTTCTTTTTCTGTTGGTGCTTTAATGGGAGTAAATATACTGCTGAGTGTTGTGTTCGGTTTGTATGAAAATTTTATGTTATTTTCAACAGCTGTTTTTTTTTTCTTTCTTGTCCGTCAAGCCAGGTATAAACGATACACTGTAAAAATGTTAGATGGTTTTGTCTGTTTCCTCATGAGTTTTTGTTTTATTTTTGTTATTTAATACCTTAACCATGGTCTCATAAATAATTGAGTTTATTAAGTTCTCAGGGAAACTATTCTGTTTTAGAATTATCGTAATTTTTCTAAAATTTTTGGTGTGAAATTGCTTATCACTAATGCTAAGAACTCTAGAAATTAAATTCTTTGCGGTATTGATAATTTGACCTTTTGGATGTGTTCCGTTGAAATTAATAATTCTGCCTGATAAAGTTTTTTTAGAGTACCAGTCTAGAACGACATTATGTTTTTCTCTATATAAGGTTGTGTCGAGGTAATGTATGCAATTGTTATTTTCCGTTTCAGTGGTAAACTGAAGCTTTGGGTGGTATTTGTTGAAAACACTGAGAATTGTGTCCTTATCTTTATAGTTTATAATTGCCAAGATATCATCATTTGGTTATGTATTTAAAGTGAATGTTTTTATTTCCCAATTCTGTAATTGATTCGTCGAAAAGGCCATCTAGTACAATATCAGCTATAGTAGGTGAGAGAGGGTTGCCCATCGGCATTCCAAAAATTTTGGTTTATATAAAGTAATTATTGTCTATGAGGCAGAAACGTAAAATTTTAAAAAATAAGGCTTTAGGTATCTTCGTGGCCTTGTTTATATTGCTCCATTTACTCATTAAGGTTTTTATGGCAACTTGTATTGGTATGTTATTACATCGAAAGATGTTAAGATTTCCTGTTCGTCTATAGTATATTTTTATATAATACATATATATATTATATATTTTTTTTAATATAATATATTTGTATTCATTAGATAATTTTAAATTTACAAATATGTCACAAGTTTACGTATAATGTTGATTATGAACTTAAATAAAAGCCTATTTTATCTTCATTAAAACCTTTTTATCTAAAGTAAATTCAATCAATGTTTGTATTGTTTATGTTACTTTTTTAAATAAATTTCAACTCCAACTTGTTCGAGAAACGACCCTTTGACCTTTCGTATTAAAAATTTCACAGGGGCCAACATTTCTGAAAAAATTTTAATATCTTGATAAGTATGTTGTAAATTTGATTTAAAATATCAGGCTGTGTGTTAGACAAACTTTTATAATAAGTTTTAATATGTCACTTTTGTACCAAACATAGCAAAATATTAAAATTCGTTTTAAATCCATCATAACTATTTTTCTAACCAGTCGTTTTCAGAGTAATCTTAACTTAAAGCCTATAGTCTCACCTAGTAAACAAAAAAACCGCGTATCGAAATTTTAATCTAGTAAAAAGTTATGTATTTTTACCGCCTTCTCGTGAAATGGTCCACTGTGCGGCGTTGTCGATGATATTAGTTGCTCCCAAAAACGTCATTTGAAAGCACGAGTTGTACTTTCGTATGTTTTTAAGGAAGTGCTTGGAAATCGGATTGGCGCCAGAAATGTAACTCTGTAGCGGTTCAGGCAGCTCAACGATTGGTGGTAAAACAACTTTACGATTCGAACAGCATATTCGCTGAGATTCCTAAGCGTACTTTAGAGCACGACAATGTAAGCAAACTTTGTCCATTCCGCCAATCTTTAAATCGATTCTTTCTCTTGATAGAGCCATTCAGGAGCGATTGGCAGCAAGTCCTTCGACATGCTGTTGGGGTCTCTCAGCAACTCTAGATGAAGATGAACTATCACGCATTTGCTGAAGCCGTAATTCGCGTTCTCTTTCTGTTTCTGCAGCTGTAGACGTAGATGCCTTTTCGCGATTTTCTTGAAGACGTGAATCGTGTTCCTCAGCTGATTCAGCAGCTCTTCTTTACCTATATTTCGATGTTGCGGTGTTTGTTTTTTTTTAGCAATGGCTGTTTTTTTTAGCATTTTAGTAAACTATAATCGTGCAAAAAGAACAATGATGTGTTTTGATTTTTAATTTTATAATGTTTTATTGTTTGTTGGAACCACAGTAAGCATATTACTTTCTTGATTGATTGGCATTAAAAGCAATTTGTAAAATTATTTTATTAATTGCAAATTGAAAAACATTGTTATATGCTAAATTGATTTCACTTAAAATCTTTTAACAAATCAAATGCAGTCAGTGAGAAATTGAGAACAAAGTTTGTTTGAATGTACCGTTATATTTTTATCAGCGTTTGAATAAAACCCAAAAATGTGCACAAAATGTAGGTATCGTAAATGCAAGAGTGCACAAAGTTGTTTATCATCGGTTGATAACACAGCTTTACAAATTTTTAATTTGAAGAAATACCAAGAACACCACATTCCTAGATAAGTTAATTGGGACCTGCAATTGGTCGCTCGTCATTTTAATTGAATTTACACCGAATATAGTGTGTGAGCAATGAAAATGAATATATTGTCGTTCCACAAAATCCTTAATAAAAACTTTATTAAACTCATCGGTTTTTTTTCAAATTACGCCTAAAATGTTGGTAACTAAATAAGCTATTTCGTAAAAAAATAAAACTTTCCAGATTTTTACTATAACGCAAAAAAAAAACCCCAAATAAAAATGAAGAATTTTGAAACAAACTCAAAAAATAGGCACATTTTTTTCTTTGAGGTGACATAACTCAGCCATTTCTTGTCTCATATCGACGGAAAAGGCATTCAATTACCTTTTCAACGATATGTGATTTATCTCGATCGGACTTTTCGGTTGGGCTCCACAAGGGTTTGAGTAGGACCATACACCGAAAAACACAAAAGTACCGTTATCTAAAAAACGGTACTTAGGAAAGTAGTATGTTTATGGCGTTTCTGGACTAAATTTCACATACAGAACGGCTGCTCATGCTGCCAGTGTTGCCATATTGATTATTTTGAACCAAAATTGGTGTTTTCTTCTTAATATCTTGTTTACAAATTCTTTTTTTGGCTGCGGCAACGCTGCCAAGTTATGTTGTAGTGGAGCACTTATATTGTTTAGTATTTATACTCGTACACATACAAACATTCTTATAAAGACATGCATACACAAGTATCCAAACATGTATGCATACATATGTATATAAATATGTAAATATGTGTATGTACATACATTTTTACAGATAAATAAGACCATATTAATTCTGACGCATGGTTTTCTATAATAAATAAAATATTTACCCTTGACAAAAAAAATTTAAAAATACATTTATATAATTTTGATTTAAAATATATAGCAATGAAAAATACAAATTGTAAATTTATACTAAGTTTTAAACATAAACTGATAAGAACACATTTGCGTTAGCTGTAGTTGTGAAATTTCAAACTTATTGTTTTCAACTGATAAGAACACATTGTGTTTTAAAGGGCATCAAATATATTTTGTATTGACCCTTGACAATGAAAAAAACGAGTGTAATTGAAATATGTGTTTACCCTTGACAATGAAATAAAGACATTTAAATTTTAATAAAAATATATATTAAAAATTTTATTTTACAACTAAATCTTGAGCAAATGAAAATATATATATTATATATTATTACACTTCATAAAAAATACAATTTTTACATATAGGTAAACTATAGAAATTGACTATTTTTCTTGCTTCTTCTTGAAATTCGAATTTTGTTCTTCTATAATTCTCACAGCGACAGGTATCAGGTCCACATCTAGTAGTTTCTTTAGACCAACCACAATCCTTATAATGTTCACCAAATTTATTTTTTATTTATTTTCATATTGCTTGTATGCTCTAAATATGATTGAATGTTAACAAGTTCTTGTTTATGTTCGTTGGAAATGATGTTGGAGAAATTTTTTAAATAATTATATAATTTTTTATTAGGATATTGTTAATTACTGAATACTCATATGTAATATTTGTGAATAAAATAAATTAACGTTAATTGTTCTTGTATTTATATAATTTATACCACGACTAACTATACGACTTGATTTCTCTTGATAATCGCTTTCATATGGAAATATATCGTTACCACGATGAAATATCGCTATATTCAAAACAATAAATATTGAGTTTGCGATAAGCATAGTTACTATAATATCTACATCGCAGTCTTATTTCTAAATCTTCATATTGTCACAAAGATTAGAAATAGATTTTAATAAAACGACAATGTGGCTATATGTACTTGGCGCACTGCCAATTAATCTCTAGTTGTCAAAATGTTACAACCCTGGTCAACACAATATAGATAATATTCAAATTAACGGAAATGGAATACTCTGGAATATACAAGATCATTCGAGGCTGTGCCAATAATAAGTGTAAATAACAACAACGAAAAACCTAGCCACATAAATGTTAAGAGATGTTATTATTAATGATCTGGTACGCAAGTATTCGCTGCTAATAAAACTAAACAGGTTCACAAGTATACACAGCCATATACACATAGCAGAAGAAGAAACAAAACTACACAACACACAGAACACTCATACATACAACCACACATAGTTACCATAAGCAAAACACACAAGTCAGCATTGTCATGTATACAAACACACGTATATAGCTACATATTAAGTAAAGTACAACCAACAACAACCATGTCAACTGATGTTGACTTTCCTTTGTACCTAGGAATATTTATCATCATGTCTTTCTGAGATTTTAACAAAGTTAGAGCAATTAGCCTATATAAATACTAATATAGCAAAAATAATGTTCATTAAAAATTCAAATCACATAAAACGTGTATTGTTTTTTTATTTCAAATTATATTTATTAAATAAAAATTTCAAACATAAATGACCACAATTAATTGGATTAAATTTTTATTTTTGTGTATAATTTTACTGAATGGGTGGCTTTAAGTAATTGATAATTTCAAGTGGTGGCTGCAAGTTTCCAAAACTATCAAAATATTCCTTTTCATTATGCTTTTTATAATATGCTACCCAATGAGTTCCACGACCATTTAAATTATCTAAATTAACAATACCACATTCCTCTGCTAATGGTTTTTTAGGTAAACCATCTCGCATAAAAACACCTCTGAAATATTTGAGTTGACTACCATATTTATATAAATCCAAGTCTGTCAATGGTCGATTAGGCAAATTATTTAAGACTTTTTTGAAGCTGGGTTGTAATAAAGACCGTATCCAGATTTGGTTTAAGATATAAACCTTTTCCCATAGCAATTGATTCCATATATCTATTGTGACGAGTAGATTCAGCTAGTTGCTCCTTTCCATTTTTAATACTATTAACAGCTTTAGCAATAGCTGCTCCGCCAGTAGCCAAACCTCCAAGTGCGGATAGTGCTGTTAAAATTGGAATGAAAGGAAGAAATCCACCAATTTTGGGTATAGGTATAACTCTCGGTATACTAATATTAGCTCTCTTTTTGCTTTTAAAATTTAAATTAACAGCTTTTCTTTCAATTTTAACAGCATCATAGATATTAACAAGCTTCTCATTTTTTAAACCTTTCAATGTATATTTTACAGTAGATGAAAACAGTTTTCGATCACATGCTTTTTTCTTTTGTTTTTTCAATTTACAAGATTTATTTCTCATCATACTTTAGCTTTCATTGCATTCGTTACAAGCCAAGCGTTTGCTCGTTCTCTTAAATAGCTATCTTTAGATTTTACTCGTTGCCAAGCCTTTTCAACTAGTATTTGATCAGCTTGATCTTTTATTATTATTATTTGATTGTGAGTATGCAATATCATGTTCTTTGAAAGCCACATCCAATAAATTTATCCCTCTATCTCCTCTTTTCAATCGTTTCTCCAGCTTTGTACCAGGACCGCAAAACTGATATCCAGGTAAATGTAGCTCTACTGGTAATTTCTTTATTAAGTTGTTAACGAAACCTCTTCCAGTCATATACTGATCTCGTTGATAGCCTTTACTATAATTTATAACCATTTTTATTATAGTTGCGTCTGATTTAAACTAAATGATTCAACTTTCTTATATAAGAGTTAATTTATGTCAACAACTAAATATACGGTTAATTAAACAAGCAAAACAAATTGTTGTAAGAAACGCAAGAAAATAAACAAAAGATTGTACATAGTACATTGTTACCAAATTCAATACGAGCACTAATTGTAGGACCTTCAAATTGTGGAAAAACTAATGTGATGATTAGTTTAATAGAGAGCCCTAATGGTCTTGTCTTTAAAAGTATTTACATTTATTCTAAATCATTGTATCAACCAAAGTATATTTATCTAAAGACATTAATTAATCCAATAAAAGTGATAAATCTGTTCACGTTTTCAGAAAATGAAAAAGTTCTAAGTCCGGCTGAAGCAAAACCACATTCTATAATTATATTCGATGATGTCATTTGTGAAAAACAGAATGCTATAAGATATTACTTTTGTATGGGGAGACACAAGCATATTGATTGTTTTTATCTATATCAAACATAAACAAAAATTCCTAAACATCTAATACGAGACAATGCAAATATAATCATAAGTTTTAAACAAGATGAAATGAACTTAAGACATATTTATAATGATCATGTTATTGGTGATATATCGTTTAAGGAGTTTACAAAGATTTGTGGAGAGTGCTGGAATGATATATATGGATTTGTAGTTGTAAGCAAGGATGATGCTAAAATAAAGGAAGATATAGAAAAGGTTTTAACGAATTTATACAGGTATAAAGCAGATTGGAACCAGATGCAGTGTATATATAAAGCAGATCGTAATGAGATATAAAGCAGATCGTAAACAGATACAAACCAGACCATAACCAGATACAAACCAGGTTATAATCAGATACAAACCAGGTCATAACCAGATACAAACCAGATCATAACCAGATACAAACCAGGTCATAACCAGATACAAACCAGGTCATAACCAGATACAAACCAGGTCATAACCAGATATAAACCAGATACAGATCAGATACAGACCAGGTACAGATCAGATATAAAGCAGATTGTCATCAGATACATAACAGATTAAAATGAATAATAAATTGTTAAAAGATATTGTTCAGACAAGAAAAATATTAAAGGAAAACGCGAGTTAAAAAAGGAAAAAAAATTATGATGATGATGATCGATCAGATAATTATCAAGCAGAATACAATCAACCCAATGAAGATAAAACAGATACAACGCTTACACCACTATCAGATGATACTAGTTTCGATGAAAGTTCTGATAATTATGATGATGCTGCAGACCATGATCAAATTATTGAAAATGATAATAATACTAAACCTACACTTGAAAAAAATATTAAATTGCTTCTAAATAATAATCAAATAGATAAAGCTTATGGTTTCAACATAGATGAAAGAGGAAATTAGCGATATGCAAATAACAAACTAAAATTTAATGATGACAACTATTTTCAATTGGGAAGTACAAAGTGGAATATGACACCAGGATTATTTCAATTATTATTTCATTCAAAACCTTTACATTACACTGAAAAAGATTTAGAGAATTATAGAGAAATCTTAATGACTACAAATGTATATAAACATAATTTTCAATCTGAAGGTCAAATAAAAGGTTCAAATTCATATAAATATCAACATGTAATTAAACCGTTAATTAATACGATATTAACAAAAGGCAGTGGACTCTTGTTGAAATCGGTTGTCAATAGTAAACCCAACTATATATATTGGGATAATCCAAATGAATTAGTTAACAGACTACGTTTACTTCTTTTATCAGAGGGTGCTGGTCATAATAATCATAAAAACGAAATAATATTTATAATTGAAGAACTTGGAGAAGTTAATATAGTTTACTAAATGAGTTTTAAATATATTTATACGATTAGAATAATATACATATATATATATATATATATATATATATATAATGAATATTGACAAAAGAAAAATAGTGGATGAGCTACATAAACAAGCGAGAGAAAATTTTAAAAGAAGACGAGTTATTGTTGAAGGAATTGATGATTTATGGCAAGCAGATTTAGTTGAGATGGGGAATTATGAAACAAAGAATAACGGATATCGATATCTGCTAACTGTAATAGGGCTATTACACTGACGTACATGTTGGCCAACATGCTCGACAACGTACCAAAACTCTGGTGTAATCGGTTGTCGTGAGATATGTTGGTCGGTTTTTTTTTTCTGATGTTCGTCGCGTACCAACATACTGATATAATAACGTGCCGGTCCGACTTCATGTAAAAATTCAGTTCACTTGTGGCCGTTGCCGTTGACGTTGCTGTGTGTTGATCGGAAAGTTGCAAAAAACATGTTTGGGTTTTCTTAATTCTTAGAAAAAAACATAGAAAATAATTGTAACATTCCAATGTTTTTTTTTTCTCTTTGTCATTGAAATCGATTTATGAATACACCCTCAATAAAACATGTTTGAAATTTTCCCAACTATTTATTGAATCAAATAAATTGAAGGAACTTCACATACCTGCGCAGGAGAATAAAATTTTGTGCGTCATTACCTAATCTGTTTTCTATTATTCTTGGTTTTTAAACTTTTAGCACTGCTATTGAGATGCTGACATATTGGAATATTATTCCAAGGATAAGCGGCATGCACATAGACCTGCCATTCTGAAAATAGGCACTTGTGACGGGGTATTACACTGTTACGATTGCGTTGAGATTGGAAAAAACAAATTTTATCAAAACTTTACCTAGTTAATTGAATGTTTATGATTTTATGAGAAAAAATAATTGTCCTAATTTTTAACAAGATCTCGAACGATACTCCGTAGAGATTATTATTATTCATACCTTTCTATACATATCTCATAATATTGTTAAAGTACTTTTTTCATACAATATTTTTTTAAAGAAAAAATTTAATTTTCTGAAATTAATTTGTGTTGAAGCTCTTTAAATTAATTAAATGCTTACGTGTATGAAATTTTTCAGAACAGTAATTATAGCTTCGCAAGTTTCAAAAATTATGCTGCTTATAGACGGCTGGGATATATAAGTTTTAAATTTTAAAGAAGAAAGAGTTTCACCCGTTGCTAAAAATCGTAAAGTGGAAGATAATCGTTCATGCGGTGAAATAGATTCTCTCATTTGTGTGTCCTGCTTTACAATTAAAGGAGAAATTTCTGCAGTCTTCAGGTGCGGTTGCTTCGAATTCCATTAATAAATTGGTATGGGAAAATGTTTTCCTTTTTCCCAACTATTCCTTTACCCATATTTTCCTTTCTCTTTTATTTACGTTTTCCTCCTCTTGTAATAGTATTTCATTGATAACCATAGCTGCTACAACCTTCCGCTTCATTGCCATGCTTTCACTTCAAAAATTTTTGTAAAATGAAGTACGCCATCAGCGTTGGATAGTGTAATAGCAAAATGTAAACTTCGCCGTCGAGCATGTCGGCCGACATGTTTGTCAGTGTAATAGCCCTATAATAGATACATTTGCTAAGAAAATATGGACTGGTGCGGTAAAAAACAAAACTGCCTTAAATGTAACGAATGCTATGAAAAGTATTTTTAATAATAGTAATAGTCATCCAAAAAACTTACAAACAGATAATGGTAAAGAGTTCTATAATAATCAAATTCAACGATTAATGGAAACATATTCAGTTAAACATTATTCAACATATAGTGTTTTGAAAGCATCAATAGTAGAACGATTTAATAGAACGTTAAAAACCATGATGTGGAAACAGTTTAGTTATCAAGGATCGTATAAATGGATAAATATATTATAAAGAACTCGTTGATAAATATAATAATACATTTCATAGAACAATAAAAATTACGCCTAATGAAGTGAATTCATCTAATGAGAAATCTCTTTTAGATACGGTCTATAACAATTTAAAAATTTGTTAAAAACCAAAGTTTAGAGTTGGTGATGATGTTTGAATAAGTAAATACAAATATGTATTTGAAAAAGGTTATACACCAAATTGGACTACAGAAGTTTTCAAAGTTAAAACTATAAGAAAAACAAATCCTAAGACATATATTTTAGAAGACTATCAAAAACATAAAATTAAAGGTGGTTTTTATGAATTCGAGCTGATGAAAACAAAATATCCGCAAACATATTTAGTTGAAAAAGTTTTAAAGAGAAAAGGAAGCATGATATATGTGAAATGGTTAGGCTTTTCATCAAAACACAATTCTTGGATTAAGGCTAACGATATATTACTATAAAGGAAATAGTATTAATTTAAAACTGATTTATTCATTCATCGAACGTCAAGATGTCGTTAACATTAACGTTAAACGGACATTCATCATTACTTGCGGTAAACTATTTCCCTCCCATTGTGTTGGATAAGAATTATGTTTGTGGATTAATACGCTTTGATACCTATAACACAATACCAAATGTTGATGTTGAAAATAATTTATTTCATATTGGTGATTATATAATAGAGATTCCTGTGGGATCGTATGAGTTTTCTGATATAGTTGATTTAATTAAAGATAAATATCATGATTTGACTAATGAAGGTAATCTTTATATTAATGAAAACTTTAATACGTTTGTAACATCTATAAAAAGTACAATAGATCCTATCTATTTCAATAAAGAACGATCAATTGGACCTTTGCTTGATTTTAGTAAGAGAGTATTACGACAACAAGTGGAACATTTCTCAGATAAAACAATTGATATAACAAATATTAATACAGTAGTCGTTGAATGTAATATTGTGAATGAATCATATATAAATAACGTGTCAGGATATAAACAGAAAGACCGACTAATCCAATATATTTACCTGTAAATTCGAGAGAAATTTCTACACTGGTTTTAAGAGTTGTCGATCAGGACAGAAACCTAATTAATTTTCGTGGAGAAAAAATATCTATTAGATTACATTTGAAACCTATAAAAGAATGATTATATTCAACAAAAATAGTTTGTATAAGGACTCACCAATCACTCTGTCATCATCCGCAACACAAGACACATCAAGGAGAGTTTCTTCTAGTAAACAAACGTTGTATAATAAAAAGCTGATACATAAAACAAGCAAACATCAACGAAACACCTTGAATAAAACTAATCGAAAATTTTTACGAAATTTAGGATATCAACTAAAACACGAAAATGAATAGTTTAATTAATATATTAGACAAACCACAATTTGATAATTCAATTATTAAAAAAGAATATCACAGCTATAATTCATACTTACAATCTTTCAAAAACAATGATGAAATCCTAATATCAATACAAAACCAAGATTTATATGTTTTACCGAGCGAAAGCATGCTTTATATTGAAGGCTATGTAACAAAAGAAGACTCAACAATCTCTCATATATACAACTACTGAACAATTGTATGGTTCACCTCTTTGATGAGATATGAATTAAATGGAATATAAATTGATCGTACACGACATTTAGGAATTACATCAGAAATTAAAAACTATGTTTTGTTAAATACATCTGAAAGCAATAATTTGATTAATGCTGGATAGGATCCAATCAATAGTGACAAAAATGTTGTAGTTATTAGCGGTTATTTAAATTTTTGTGTGCCATTGAAAAATTTGCTAGGATTTGCTGAAGATTTTAATAAAATAATAGTTAATTTGAAACATGAATTAATCTTGTTGAGAGCAAAAGCTGATGAACAAGTTTTTAAATCTAAGGTATTAACTGAAAAAGGTAAGTTAAGCATTCTAAATGTTACATGGAAAGTGCCACATGTTCAACTTGATGATGTTCACAAATTGGAAATGTTAAAAACAATTAAGAACCGCAGGGCACTAAACGTATCTTTTAAAAGTTGGGATATGTATTACTATCCTTCACTTCCAGAAACCACTACTGTACTATGGAATGTTAAGCTTGCTAGTGAAAATGAAAGACCACGTTTCTTGCTTTTAGCGTTTCGCAACAATGATAATAACACATTTCAACATTGTGATTTAACGAATATAAAGGTACATCTCAACTCTGACGTATATCCGTATGATGATCTAAACTTGAAATTTGATCGAAATCGGTTTGCACTACTATACGATATGTATCAAAAGTTTCAAAAAAGCTACTATTCACAAGATCCACAACCCCTATTATCACGAGAAGACTTTAAAACAATAGCTCCAATAATTGTCTTAGATGTAACACATCAAAATGAGACTGTTAAAACTGGACCAATAGATATTCGTATTGAATTGAAAACGCTTAATAATGTACCAACCGGAACATCTGCATATTGTTTAATTATACATGATAGAACGTTTAAATATATTCCTCTTACTAATGAAATAAAAAAATATTATAAAAATAATGGAATAAATGATATAAATACAAGAACAATTAACGTTAAAGACTATTCACAAACATTACATATGAGTATTCAGTAATTAACAATATGCTACTAAAAGAAATATATAATTTCTTAAGAAATTTCTCCAACATCATTTTCAACGAACATAAGCAAGAACTTGTTAACATTCAATCATATTTGGAGCATACAAGCAATATGAAAATAAATAAAAATAAATTTGGTGAACATTATGAGGATTGTGTTTGGTCTAAAGAAACTACTAGACGTGGACCTGATACCTGTCGATGTGCGAATCATAGAAGAAAAAATTTCGAATTCCAAGAAGAAGCAAGAAAAATAATAAATTTCTATAGTTTATCTAAAGTGTAATAATACATAATATATATATATATATATATATATATATATATATATATATGTACACACACATATATATATATATATATATATATATATATTCATTTGCTTAAGATTTAGTTGTAAAATAAAATTTTGAATATATATTTTTATTAAAATTTAAATGTTTATTTCATTGTCAAGGGTAAATACAAAATATATTTAATGCCCTTTAAACCACAATGTGGTTAGTCAGTTAAAAACAATAAGTTTGAAATTTCACAACTACAGCTAACGCAAATGTATTCTTATCAGTTTATGTTTAAAACTTAGTATAAATTTATAATTTGTATTTTTCATTGCTATATATTTTGACTCAAAATTATATAAATGTATTTTTTAATTTTTTTCTGTTGTGAAGGGTAAATATTTTATTTACACTCATGTATCCAGCATTTCGATATCAAACCAGAAAACCATGTGTCAGAGCTAATATGGTCTTATTTATCTGTAAAAATGTATGTACATGCATATACTTATATATATATATATATATATATATATATATATTTATGCATACATGTTTGGATACTTGTGTATGCATGTCTTTATAAGAATGTTTGTATGTGTACGAGTATAAATACTAAACAATATAAGTCCTCCACTACAACATAACTTGGCAGCGTTGCGTTGTTAATTTATAAACAAGATATTAGGAAATCACCAATTTTGGTTGAAAATAATCAATATGGCAACACTGGCAGCACGAGCAGATGTTTTGTGTGGGAAATTTGGTCCAGAAACGCCATAAACATACTACTTAGGGAAAAAAATTACAGCGTTTTTCGTGTTCAGGAAGTCCCAATCAACTTATCTAGGCACGTGGTGTTCTTGGTATTTCTTGGCTGTAAACCAGTGTAATATAATAACATAATATTATTTTTAACTTATTTTACAATGTTGCACCTTAGTAAGAGCGGAATATCTTGGTTTATCGAATGATGTAAAGATTTTGAAAATAAACTAAAATCTCGGATTTTTTAATACAACATTTCGAAAGTTTTAAAATTTTGATATTGGATCGTTATGATTATAGGTTTTTGGTAAATATCTTCGGAACTACATAACCGATTTAACAGTTTGATAACTCATTTTAAAATACATGACAACAGCGTTTAAAAAAATAAAATAAAAGATATTAAAGAAAAATATTATATTTTCGAACGTGAGTCTGAATATCTGGGATACATAACACCTGAAGGCATTAAACCAAATTCAAATAAAATTGCGACAATACGGACAATTTCTTTGTCAAAAACAAAGAAACAGATAAAATGGTTTTTGGGTTTGACCGGATTCTACAAAAAATTTATTAAAGATTATAGCAAAATTGCACTCCCAATTATTTCATACCTCAAGAAAAAAGAAGCACATGTAAATGCAAATCTGAATTATATTAAATTCTTTAACAAGTTGAAGTGAATTTTGTGTTCTCTTCCAGTTCTAGCACATCCAAATTTTTATAAGATGTTCGTTTTAACTACCGATGCTAGCAATGATGCTTTAGGTTCAGTTTTATCACAAAATGGAAATCCTATCGCTTTTTCTGCTAGAACACTAAAGCAAAATGAACGTAACTATAGCGCAATTGAAAAAGAATTTTCAGCTATTGTATGGTCAGTAAAATATTTTAGACGCTATTTATTTGACCGAAAATTTAAAATGCAAACTGATCACAGACTTCTTGTATGGCTTAATTCGTTAAAGAACCCAATATGAAATTACAAAGGTGGAAAATTTAGTTAACAGAAAATGATTTTAATATTGAACATATTAAAGGAAGAGCCAATCAAGTTGCAGACCATTTTAGTCGTCTCGATGTACATCACTTGGAAGAAATTTATCAAATTATTTATTCTGACAGAGCTACAATTCACAGTGAAAAAGAGGATTTAAATGATCATATTTTTATCTCAGATTCTCCAGTGAATATATTTCGAAACTAACTTATTGTGGAATTATGGAATAACTATAAATATATACTGAAGATAAAGTATTAGCATCTTTAAAATAAAATCCTTCCCATCAAAAGAACTATGGCTATTTTTTGTGAAAGTTTTGATATATTCAAGAAACATCAAGCAACAATAATACATTTTTTTTTTCAAATTCAAGAGAAAAAAAATGTTATTAATACAAAAATTTCACAATAATAAGAATCATAGAGGAATAGAAGAAATATGTGTAACGACACGGTTTATTCCGCTCTAATGCTGGGGTAGCTCAGCGTGGCCCAGTGTCGAACATAAAAAAAAACTTTTTGAAAATATTGAGACGTCGCGAATAGTCTATGTCGTGGTGTGGCTGTCCATGGCGTTTGGTGGTATGTCTCTTCTATAGAGAATGCCCTTAACGAATAGGTTGTCTAGTCTCTGAGTGACTCCTGTAATGAAACGGAATACACCGTCCACGACAGAAGGCCACTGAAGTGACTGTGACACTGGGGTTAGCGGAAGGCACCACTATTACAGGGAAACACCTCTATAATATTGATCCCAGGGTATTATCCTCTACTGAAAAGGAATGCACCTCTCCACTAGAAGATATCACCCTAAGACTGACCCTCCCCAGATACGAGGAACAGTGTTCGCCAGGATCACCCTCTATACAAGGACTAACCTAACCTTTGGATGATTCTTCTCTTAGTCCGGAATACACCAGGCTACTAGAAACGACCACCCACAGTATTTATCAAGTGTCGTCTGTATATTCCTACTGAATTGAATACTCCAATTCACAAGAAATGTCTTTGTCAGTATTCCTTAGGAATACGCCAACGCAATACCAACCTTACCGTACGACCGTCAACCTAAAAAGAAGATCTTCTACTCGTTTGTGCTTGCTTTTATATACAAAATTCTGCTGCTATATTCGTTACGACCATACCAGCAGAGCAGCTATAACTATGTAGGTAACTATGTAGGTAGATGTGTAATTTCATCGTGTGTAGCGAGACACAAACCACGCACTGAGTGCATGGAATGTGACTGCCGCTATTTCTGGCTTATGTGCACAACAGAAGAAAACTTAAAAATAATACTGCTACTATTAATGATAATAATAGAATCTTCTGCTGAGGTGTGGACAAAAACGAACCACTGGCTTTTGTCGTCACACATGTTTAGAATTAAAAAACATAATTTATTATCCAAATTTAAGACAGGAAATTCATAAGTTAATTAATAACTGTATTATACGAGTTTAATAGATGTCCAATGAAAGCAAAATTATGTGTTTCGGAAACTCCAATTCAATCTAATAAAATAATTCACATTGATATATGGTTTCTTAAGAAACAAACTACATTTTTAACTTGTATTGATAAATTTTCTAAGCATGCTACAATTAACTATTCGAGTGATAAAAACTTAGTAATACTTGCTGAAAAATTAAGCGAAATATTTGCTATTTTGGGAAAACAAATAAAAAAATTATTGCTGGCAATGAATTCAATACTGCTTATATTAAAAACAGGACAGGTACTTAAAAAGCTGGACAATCCAGCCAAAACAAGCCCAACTGGCAACCCTAATGTACATGCAGGCAAATGTGTCGATAATGTTAGCGACCACGGCTATCCCATTGAGACAACCCGATAACAATAAACACTATCTTGCACTAATGCAAGTCAGAAAAATTCGAAACCATATTCATGACTGATGGCGAAATAAATATCGGCATCTAAGGCATCGTAGTTTTGTGTTCACTACTTCAGCCAGCAGCATCCTTATAAAACAAATGTATTAATAAAATTATAACTAAGCTATACATATAATGAAGATATTACATCGATCATAGGAAAAGGAAAGTGCCATCACTGTTTCAAACACCACAAGCTAATCAGCATTCTGTGACATTTTGCACAAACGTAAAAAATTTAGCAAATAAACATATTTTCCATATCCATTATACAATATATCTTCTTTTGTTGTATGTACATAGATATATATATACATACAAAATTTTTTTCTGTAAAAACATGGTGCGTTTTTAAGCATTCTATAAGCGGAGCTGCGTTAACATTTGCGCTGCGTCAGCTTTTGCATTTGCGATCTCAGCGTTTGGCTAAATAAGCCCTAATTTACGCAGTAGTATTTTCCGTTTCGGACAATAGAATAGATCTATGCAACATAAAAGTACATGAGCAATAACAATTTTCTGCAACAAATAATAACACATTCCGCCTCACAAGTTTCATTGTTGAATGCTCTAGGCAAAATAACCAATTTTTTGTGTTATTTGAACAAATAACTACACAAGAGAAGCTGAAATATGTTTGACAGCATACGTTTAAAGAATATATTCGATGCGGGTCATAATATTACGACCCGAATATAAATTTTTTCGAGGTTGTCATGCACTATCTTATATACATAATCTTTGATAGAAAGTAACATTTTATTGATTAATACTTCATTATTATAATAAATTATTTCGCATCTTTTGTGCAGCAGAATGTTTCTTTATTGCGTCGCAACTCATATTCCATACTCAGCTTTGGCAAATAATAATAAATTCCTTTCCTACATTGACGAAGCAGAATGTTTCTTTCATACATATGTACATTTAGCAATAAAAGAACTCATTGTAAAGATAAACTCTTTCCTAATGCTACTGTACCGTTTCATACGTATATACATACGTATATATACACTAAAGGTGAGCGCAAGATGTTAAAAAGTGTATAATATTGCATATTTTTAAAGCGCAAATATTGATTGTATTTGTATGGGAATATGACTAAACAGTAAATGCAGAGAACAAGAGAGCAAAAATCCAAAATATATAGCACCTCATTTGAATGGACAGTTTTATCAAGTGTGCAATAAATATGTTGTATACTCCATACTGTTCAATAGTTCATTTTACTTCCACTTTTTTTTGTACAAAAATTTTTTGTTTTATTGAAAGATCTAAATTAGATATTTTTATTTATGAATAAACGTAAAAAAATTCAAGATACTACTGTTTCAAGAATGAGAGCAAATGAAATAAAAACTTATGAATAATAAAAAAAGTATTGATCAAAATTAAAAGTATTAATAATAAAAAAAGAGATTTCCAGTTACAACTCATTTTTTTAAACCTGGTTAATACGTTTTTCGCCACCAGCGCACAGTGGGTTAGAATAGCATGTTTTCTTGGATCAAATCAGGGAAGCTATGTTCGGATAATTTTTCTTTATTTTTCAGTTAATACCATTAAAATAAGGAAAAAAAATGTTTTCTAAGTATATTTGAGTATAATTTTATTAAATAATGCCAAATAACAGTGTAGGTATATAGTGCAAGGAGTACATATTAGAAATTAAACATTGCATTTTATACATCTTAAAGTTAATCATCAACATCATCATCATCATCATTATAATCATCGTTATCATCATCATCATCATCGTTATCATCATCATCATCATCGTTATCATCATCATCATTATCATCATCATCATTAGCAGCATCAGCAAGTTCAACATCACTGTTCTTGTTCGGAGCTGCAGGTACAATTAAATCAATTGCCTCCTCTGGCAAGCTTTGAACCTTATTTGTAGGCAATTTTTGCATGCTTGAAATAATTGGGTCAGAGGTTATCAAAAACATATTAAAAATGTCTTGGTTTGATTTTTCGCGACTGCACTTTCGTGAATGAAACTCCCTATATTTTTTAAAATCTTTATTTCGAGCTTCTTGCGCTTCTTCTGATAACTGCCCAATAGGTAAAATGGCATTTGACACAATTTCGGGTCCGTGAATAAAATACTTGTGCAAAGTGGTAGGCATATTGTACCAAGGATACGTTTCAACAAAAAGTCGTCCTGTATTGTGTGCATATATTTTAAATTTTTCATTATTAATTTCTTGGCCACTGGATACAGCAATAAGACACACGTGCATTTTTTTAAATTAAATTAACATCTATTTTTGTTATTTCGGCAGATTTTTCAGCGTTTTGAAAAAAACGTCTTGCCGTATTCCCATCATTCGTGTTTCCAAAACCAGGTTTGGGTTGGTCAACTATTAATCCCATATTCTCTTTAAATTTTTTCTGAATTTCTTTTTTTGTTTCAGCTACTGTTCTTTTTTCAGAATCAGTCCTAGCCTGCTACTTTTGTAAAGGTATTTTATATGCCACGTGCAAAAGACATTCGAAAAATCTAATCCAGCCATGAAGAATGGAAAGGCCAAATCTTAAGTTGTCTACATGCACAGGTCTTTGGATCATGGCTTCTATATTATTAAAATCCTTACTTGTAGCGCCACATAAGTAACACTTTTGTGTTGATGTGGTTTCTGTTAAGGCATTGCAAACTTTTCCATCTACCATTGCCAAAGTTAATTTGTGGAAAACATGTACAACTTTCTCACCAATCGTGACAGTTGAACAGGTTAAATTCTGTATTTCAATTTTCAAGGGTCTGTAAAATCTAGTTGAAGACGACCGTGGATTTTGCCAAATTACCTTCTCCTCAAACATAAGCCTAAGTGGTACAATTGTGGTTAAAAAAACGGATGGATCACTAGTATCAGATCCATGAAAGGCTTTTTTGTATGAGCTATGGCCAGAGCTTCCATCAAAGCCCCATTTTGAATATAATACTACATTCGAGTTCGTAATGCCTAATGAGTCAATAACAGTTTCTTGAAGTTCTATTAGTCGCTCCGCTGTGTGATTAAGAAGACTTTGTAAAGTTACTTCAACGGAGGTCTCGCTTATTTTAAAGCTGGTCGATTCTGGGTAAGTTTTTTGTTTTTCAGTTTGAATATTGTTGTAGGAGGGAAATATTTGAGGAGCAGCTTGTCCAACAACATTGTATTGATTTCGTGTCAGTTTAGCTTCAACAAAAACAGCCAAAGCTTTTGTATTCGATATTTTCAAGGTGGGAAGTGGTTGTTTCAACTTTTTTTTTTAAATTTATGCCCTTACAACACTTTTCATATATGGCTCGCAACACTTTTGATTCCTCGACATAACCTGCGCTTTGTAATTTAACCTGTGAAGCACAAAGTAACTCTGGCAATGATATGGTGTCTCTTAAAATCTTTGTTTTTTTATATTTACTCCAACCACTGGACTCGGTAAAACTAATTTCTTTTCTATAAAAATCCAAAAATAATTCTAATACAAAAAAAAACCTTTCAAAAATCCCTTTTACCCGATTACTTAAAACTGTACAACACGATCACTGTTTGTCAAAACAAAGAATATTATTAAAATAAACAAAAACAAAATATTATTCAAACAAAGAATATTATTAAAAGAAACAAAAATAACATCATTAATATACTGAAAAGAAGAGCACAAATAAATGGAAAAAAGTAACATGAAAAACAACAAAACACAATACACAACAACAGCAGCAGTCGCGAGATCAATGTGATTTTTAGCTAATTTGACTGCTGCAACACTTGCATTAAACAATGCATAGCTTCTAAAAGGCACAAAAAGGCAGCGTAAAATTTTGCAATATAATAGAGATTTATGTCTTCTTTAATATAAACTAAAAATTATGGCACGAATATGGACGAATAATAACTATTTATCCATTTAAACTATAAAAATGCTAATTTTTTTGGCATTTCCAATATAAATAACTAAATCTAAAACACTTCCACACACAATTTGACACACAAATGTTAACGAAGTATTTGCAAAATAACCTGAACTTGATGGTTCCATTGAAAAATTGTTAACTTTTGCAATACTTTTTAAAATAAATGAAATTTTCAACGGGAAAGTTTTCACTTTTTTTCAGCCTTTTTTGCACAAAAATTTTTTATAAAGTTTGACTTTGAAGTTTCACTACAAAAACACCAGAGCACTTTTGACATTTATTTTAACGACAAGTGATGTAGAATTTCATATACTCTAACCTGGTACAAAAAATTTTGACAATACTTAAAATTTTTTTTTAAATTAATCCAAGAAAACAGGCTATTCTAACCCTCTGTGCAGCGTGCGAATCAATATAAAATTAATTAAATACAAAGTACAAACCGTTGCTTTTAACATCAT
Source organism: Linnaemya vulpina (assembly GCA_963675445.1). NCBI lineage: Eukaryota > Metazoa > Arthropoda > Insecta > Diptera > Tachinidae > Linnaemya > Linnaemya vulpina. Next base: position 54,807,975 of record OY776276.1, on the reverse strand, counting down.
ACATTTATATAATTGTTGTCTCCTATAACAGTATTTCATATCAAGAGACACTATAGAAACACACAATTCAGTACTGAAATTTTATTTTCAACAACAATAAATATTGCATTAGTTGAAAGAAGAATAAATGCTATTGTATGTTTTTTATTTAAGAGACCAGCAATATATAAGAGCTGTACGGCTCCTGAATGAATTAATTCAATTGAATCATTCAGTCAATTGAGCGAGGTGAATCTTTCATTCAATTGAGAGTTTTTAGCTCAGTTGATTCATTAGATCTGTCTCTTTCAGTAGCTCTTTTCAGTGATGTTTCAGTTTGTATGTCAAAATCCATACGAAAAAAATTAATTAATTGACACACATGTGCTAATGCATACAGGGATGTAGTGCTCTTTATTTATAGAGTTGCCAGAAACAACTGAGCTAGTGAAACAACTGAGTTACTGAATAAACTGAAGTACTGAAGCAACTGAGCTACTGAATGGACTGAAACAACTGAATGAACTCAATGAATTAATTCAGTAAAGTGAGCGGAGCTAAAAAGAGCGCTCACTCAAAGGAGCTCTACAATATATGTGTACTCATTAAATCAAGTGCAAAAAAGAACAATTCATTAGGGAACATTATGAACTTGGTCCAACAAGACGTTTTTTGCTCACGTGTCGTATGTACACACATTAGACGTAGGCATTCGTAGCTGTGGTTGCTTTGATCTTGAGTACAGTCACTGCAGGTATGTCGATATGCATATAAGTTGTTATGCAGGTACATGTGTACACACAACCAGGCGACAGAAAAAATTTATATTTTTTCTTTTGCTCTATTGTGCGACTGTTATACACATTGTGTGTAAGTATATATTCCTGTACATGCGCAAAGTATTTAAACCACTGACTGTTATTTACCGACGGCTGAATGTATGTTATTCTTTTTTTTATATGACCGCTGAGAAGAACAAGTCAGCCATGCGCACAATGGGACGCCGACTAGTTTGACTGCATGGTAAATTTTCTGATAACAATTAATACAACATTTAATTTACAAACTAATACTAAAATTAAATAATTTACTTTCTAAGTAATTATATACATATTCAAAAACATTATTCCAATCATACTTAAGGCTAGCATTGCTTCTTCTCAGTCTCTTAATAGACGTCGGATGTGACCAAAAACGAATCTTGTGACTTTTGGTCGTCACAAGTTTTATGGACGTTCAAGGATTCAAAAGTAATTCGAACCATTTTATTGTAAGAGAACTATCTGTGGTATTCAATACAAATGAATATATTAATTTCATCACAGGACCACCTTTGGAGTTCGAATGTTTATAAACCAAAAAGCAGAGAGGAGCAGTTAACAAAAAACTATCATCATATTAACTGGACTGATGGATCAGTTTCATTTTAAAGCGTTCGATATTTTAAAAAATCTAAAATAAGAAATTCACAAATATATGTTAAAGATGAAGAGAAGAAAAAATGGCTTGAAGAAATGATTCAACAAGAAGTTTTCAACATTGAGAATATTGGCTGCATAAACTTTAAGAAAATGGAAAAAATATATCCGGAATATTTTTACTGCAACTATCACACCCATATCGCTTGCGCCATAAGAAATTCCATGTTACTTTCTAAAGAAATGTCTAGTTCAACATAATTTTATACTCACTGCTTTTTACATACAAGTATATTTTTCGATTTTAAGTCACAAAATCATTTGCCAATTATTAATAATGATAAAAACCATGCACATAAAGATGTATATTTAAATAAAGGCGTTTTTATTTCAAAAAGCAGGAAAGCAAAAATAGGCTATCGTACAGTCGCATCAATCGTCACACACTCAAACAGACAGTATGCCTGACAGGCAAACATTCCAATCGCCTCTCAAAACAATAGAACAAACACAAACCAGACTTCACAAATAAACATAGCACACAGAAAAATACAGAAATCACGCCATTGAAAACACCACATAAACTCCATCGATGATCGTCATACATAAAATGAACATATTCAATATACATAAATATAAACAGAGTATCGATTTTCAATATCGTCAAGATCGAAACAGTTGAATCACTCCCTACATTCTAAAATATAAAAAAATAAAATGAAAATAAGAACTACTGAATTACTACTATAAAAATCCTAAGTAAACACAGCAAAATTTTAATAAGCAAAAAATAAAAGAAATTTAACTACAGCAAGAAGAGAAGAGCCGAATGTATTAGGGCTAACGATATATATATATATATATATATATATATATATATATAACAAATAGACAGCAATTCTCACGCTCACATATGGACGGAAAGAAATGCTCACGCTCACAAATGGAGGGACAGAAGTTCTCAAGGCCACATATGGACAGACAGAAATTCCGACGCTCACGTAAGGACGGACTTCTATTCTCAAGGTCACATATGGACACACAGAGATTCCCACGCTCACATACGGACGGACATATATTTTCAAGGTCACATATGGACAGACAGAAATTCCCACGCCTACTCCAACATTATAAAAAACAACATCAATGTGCTCTCCCTTATTAAACCGTGGGAAAAAATACACACACTCACACAAATATCAAATCATACCGTGGGAAAAAATACACAGTCACACAAATATCAAATCATACCGACAAACCAATTTAAAATAAATTTGCCTGAAATTTCAGAATTTTAGCAATTAAAATTAAAAAAAAAATTTTAATTTAATTGCTAAAATTTTAAAATTTTAATTTGTCTACGCATACAGTTTACAACTACTATAATTGTAACGTCATGTTACAAAAAAAAATAGTTTTATTGTTAACAGAAATAAACAAAATATTATAAAAATATATTTAAAATGAAAAAACAATATATTGTTTTATTTTGATTATTAAGCTGCAAAGAAACATTTGTAACGGGGAAAGTAAGCATCCTCGCCAATATTCTTTAAATTTATACTATAATTTCTATAAGACCAAATGACATGTTAAGTTAAAAATTTGAATTAGGTGTAAATTATAAAGAACATTAACGGCTAGCAGTAGTGCCCTCTGTACCCCAAAATCGTATGGTACATACAACACAGCTGTAATATATATATCACATCGTATGGTACATACAACACAGCTGTAATATATATATCACAACTGCACTCGCGTGAACTTAACATACTCCAAATACTCTGTTAGTAACATACTTTTTTGCACAGTTGAAAAAAGAGTATTAACATGAAAAAAGTAGCAAATTATGACAAAAAGTACCGATGTACCACATTTTTCAACTCTGCCGGCATTTTTTGTTTTGATTATAAAAGTATTTTATTTCAATTCCAATTCGTTTCAATAAAAAAGGTTACCACAATTCAATGGAGGTAATGTGTATATAGTATGTTACACAGTACAAAGTGCATGTCTTCTGTTGCACTTTATATTGTTTGATGAATAAAATCGTCAAATATAAAATGGCCAAGGATCTGAAAATTGGGTTTGGTAGAGGGTAGTGCCCTTAAAACGACTGGCCGGTTGTCATCAAATCCTATTTAAAAGTTTAGGGGGTATACCCCCCCAAAGATGAAAAGTCATCAGAATGCACCCAATATTGATTGATGAATAAAATCGTTAAATATAAAATAGGCAAGGATTTGAAAATTGGGTTTGGTAGAGGGAAGTGCCCTTAAAACGACTGGCCGGTTCTCATCAAATCCTATTTAAAAGTTTAGGTGGTATACCCCCCCCAAAGTTGAAAAGTCATCAGAATGCACCCAATATTGATTGATGAATAAAATCTTTAAATATAAAATGGCCAAGGATCTGAAAATTGGGTTTGGTAGAGGGAAGTGCCCTTAAAACGACTGGCCGGTTGTCATCAAATCATATTTAAAAGTTAAGGGGGTATACCCCCCAAAGTTGAAAAGTCATCAGAATGCACCCAATATTGATTGATGAATAAAATCGTCAAATATAAAATGGCCAAGGATCTGAAAATTGGGTTTGGTAGAGGGAAGTGCCCTTAAAACGACTGGCTGGTTGTCATCAAATCCTATTTAAAAGTTTAGATGGTAATAAAAGTTGTTTGTTGGGTTTGGTTTGTATAAGTTTCATAGCCTGCTACACTTATTATAATGTGATTTTTTGAAATTGTTTGTGAATTTTTATAGTTAATTTATTTAACATAATTCTCAGATGGTTTTTGGAAGTCTTTTAATAAGTTGAGAAGTTTGAAACTTTGCAAAACTGTGGTTGAAGTCTACTGACGATTTGGTAAGAAGCACCAATGAAATGCATATAGACATTGCTTAACCACCCAACAAATAAATTTCATATTGAAATATGTTTATTTTGTGAAGAAATTCAGTTGCTAATATGGATGTTCTTTGCTATAAAAATTATACGGAATGAAACAAAAAAGATCGAAATACATCACGTCTTAATCGTTTCAGACAGGGACCGTAAATAACTGTTATCCATGAAATCTTGAAACAAAGACTCTTTATATTAGAGTCAAGAAACAGCTATAGTGTTATATACCATTAGATTCGTAGTGACGAGATCTTTCAGAAAATTTTGTCATCTTAACGATCACAGTTAACAGTTATTTTCCATAAATAAAACTCATTTAAGGAGCTTTATTTTTTCCGTTAAAAATAAAACTCATTTGAAAAGTTTTATTTTTCTGTAATACATAAAACTTCTTTAAGGAGTTTTATTTTTTCTATCAAAAGATAAACTCATTTCAGGAGTTTTATTTTTTCCGTCAGATAATAACACTAGTATTTCCATTTTTCAGAATATTTTTTTAATATTTGATAGATAAAATAAAACTCTTTAAATGAGTTTTATTTTTGACGAAGAAATAAAACTCCTCAAATGAGTTGTTTGACAGAAAAAATAATACTCATTTAAAGAGTTTTATTTTTGACGAAAAAATATATTTCTCTTTTTAAGAGTTTCATCCGAATCTTTAATTTTCCGTTGAAAAATAACTGGTCAAGGTAGAATTTATTCATTTAAGTTACAACATAACTGTTATAAAAAAACTTTTTCGATATAACTTTTAACCGTTACGGTCCCTGGTTTTAGAGATTGATTTTACTGCCTGTTCGCCGATGTCGAAAGCTATCGTTCGTTCGAATAAATAGCATTTAAAATAAAAACAATTTTCAAAACTTGTTTTTGTTTTGAATGTTATTTATTCGAACGAACGATAGCTTTCGACATCGGCGAACAGGCAGTTAGTTTTGGAAACGATCGTTTTTGATCACATACCTTATTACTTATAATAAAAAGTTTAAATACTTGATATATTTGATATTTATACTAAACTCTTTATATATGATTATATATGTATTACATTTCGATATGAATTGTGCATGGCATACGCTGTAGTATAATTCGTTAACTTACAATCTGAAAGTATAGGTAATATAAGTAAACCCGAGTCTGAAGCTTGAAATTAAGGGAAAATGTTGGACGTAGCAGCTTAATATATTGAATATGTATACATTTGCAAAATATATTATATATATATATATATATATATATATATATATATTGCTTGTTTGCAATAGATAAAAATATTTGCAGTGTACATAAATTGTTTCAATTCTGGCCCGTTTCAGCTTTTGCCTAACGATAGTGCAAGCGAGTACAAAATATATATACACAATGCTGAATAAGTATGTTAGAAGAATATACATGATCATCTCTAAGCACTTGTTTTACAATTTAACCAAATAATGGTGGTTGAAAAGAAAACAAACACTTCGTTTAGGAGAAAAATTTGTAAATAAATAATAAAAATAATTGTGAAGTGGTTTTAAGACAATATTAAATTGTTTATAAATAGTGAATATAGCAAAACTCCTAAATTGTGGCTAGTGGTCAATACTGTAAAGAAATCAACATAAAAATGAGGTAAGATTCCCAAACAATTTGAATTCTAGCACATTAATTTGTTTTTAATTTTTATTAATGTTAGTGCTCAAAAAGGTCACAGAAGATCGAATCTCACACGACCAGTTCTTTTAACCCAAAGAAGAACTACAAATGCTCTTCCCGTACTGCCGCCATCGGAAAAGAATAAGCAACAAAAATTACAAGACTCGAAAACCTATGACTAACAAATCAACAGTAAGGCTCAAACCAAACTCAAATGGATAGGCTGAAATTATTGATAATTTTAAAGGGAATAGGTTTGTACAGAGTCCAGCTTTCCACCTCCCACAACAACAACGCCAACCATAACATCCACATCATTGATTAATGTAGCAACAGCAGACATCGCAAATATTGTCAATTCCTCCGTTCAGGTATTACTACTGTGTAATATGTATTTCGCATTCGAATATATGTATAAGTAATTATTTTCTGAGACTACAAAAAAAGTTTTCTGGTTTATTTTAGGGTCCAGTACGCATGCCAACTAAAGTATTGCGCATCACCACCCGTAAAACTCCCTATCCCTTGGAAAGATATTACAACTTTCTTATGGCTCTCTGAGTTCTATAAAAAAAATTATTAGAATTTATACGTGTGTACATACATATATACAATATATTTTCATCATTAAACATATGTATACATTTTCATTTTAGATGAGAATTCACATCGATCTGCATTCCCCATTCGAAATTGTCAAGAAGATCACATCTATCAACATTGAACCTGGCGTAGAAGTTGGAAGTTACTATTGCCAATTAATTGGTACATTTCAGTGGTTATGATTTTAAAGAAATAAACCATATATTTGAACAATTTGGAAAGTACTAAAAATTTTGGTTTATGTATATTTAAAAAAAATTTATGTGAAATTAGGTGAATAAGTACCCTTCGCCAACGTACGTCTGGCATCACATATATTTTTAGTAGCAATTTTGTGCATTCTAATTTATAAAATAGTTTCAGTTAGCGAAAAAAAACAACTTCAGTTGCATTTTTTGGTTACTTTTATAAAAGAAAAATATTAAAAACTTCCCACCCCTGGAAACGAAGTTTTAATTTAAAAAATTTTTTTTTTGTCAATGCAAATCTTTATAATGTGTACAGCTGTTTTATTTAAAGAAAACTACAAATTTGTAACCATTTTAATAACTTTCATGTGATACAAAATATTGCAAATATCCAACCCTAGAATCGAAATTTTGATTTCTATTAAATATTTGATACGAATTTTGTTTTTCCTGAATTAATTGCATTTTTGCTTACTTTTATGTATAAAAAATCAATTTCCCACCCCTGAAACGAAATTTTAATATGCTCTGTGTATTTTACCAATGTAACTTATTATGACACGTGAAATAGTTTTATTTAAAGAAAACTTAAAATTTGTATTTAACTTAGTCACTTTCGTTTATTAAAAAAATATTGCAGTTATCCAATCCTGGAATGGAAATTTTAGTTTCTTTAATTTTGAAACCAAATTTGTTTTTCCTAAATTAAAAAATTGTTTTAATTAATAAACGACATTAGTTGTTTTTTTTTGTTACTTTTATTTACAAAAAATTTAAATTTCCCATTCCTGGAAGCGAAAATTAATTTTTTTTTGTTTTTACCAAGGCAACTCTTAACGAGGCATAAAATAAGAAAAACTTTGTATTTGTAACCATTTTGGTCACTCTCATGTATCAGAATATATGCAGTTATCCAACCTTAGAATCGAAATTTCGATTTTTTTGATATATGATATTGATTTTGTTATTGAATTAAAAATATTTCAGTCTCCCACCCCTGGATGTGATCACTATTTATTTGCTTTTTCTTACCAATGCAAATCTTCATGATGTATAGAGCGGTTTTTGGTTTATTAGAAAAATCTTGAAATTTGAAACCATTTTAGTTACTTTTATGTACCACTATATATTAGAGTTATCCAACCCTGGAATCGAAATTTCGATATACATAATTTAAATATTAATATTAATTCCGTTTTTCCTGAATTACAAAATAGTTTTAATTCGTAAAAACGGCGTTAGTTGCTCTTTGGTTTCTATATGTATATAAAAAATTTGGGAACTCCCAGCCTGGAGGGGAAAATTAAATTTTTTTTATTTTTTACCAATGCAAATTTTTATGATATATATATATATATATATATATATATATATGTATGTATATATATATATATATATATATATATATATATATAAATTTATATATATATATATATATATATATATATATGTATATATATGCATATATATATATATACATATATATCTATATATATATATATATATATATATATAAATTTATATATATATATATATATATATATATGTATATACATGCATATTTATATATATATACATATATATCTATATATATATATATATATATATATATATATATGTATATACATATGTTTGCATTTATCATGTTTCGCCCAAGCAATTTCTTAAGTGTATCTTGAAACCGCCATAATTATTTTAATTTTTGGTTGGAAATATTCGCACTTAGGACTTTTTGCACCTCAGTACAATTTATAGGCCCTTTACTACTTTTTTACTATTACATACAACTGTTCGGTACGGTATGTTGCTAAAGTATGTTTTCTTCTCGTCGATCACAACTGCCACGGTGAAAACACACATCATTTGTGAGTTTGTGTATGCACACAGCTGTCGGGTATACAGGCCGAGACACATAGAATCCGTCATACGTTATCTTTTTTTATCACTATTTTCAACTGACAGCTAAGGTAAAATACACGTTCTCTTTAGCTTGATCACATACAATACTTCTCCGTCGACGCGTAAAACAAAATAAAAAAATAAAATAAGCTCAAACACATCGTCTAACTCCATTGAAGATTTTTACTTGATTTTAATTTTATAAAAAAAAAACATTTATGTATAAAAACAACTGAATTTAAATCCGTTAAGAAAGTATTGATTGTGCCAACTTAATCCTTCAATGAGTTAATGTCAGCTGAAAAAGTCGACGCATAAGGTATGACGGATACTATGTGTGTCGGCAGCTCGCTTAGCGATAATAACTTAAATTGGTTGTGCGGTTCAAAGCCTGCCAATATTTTGTGCTTTAAACTAAATTAGTTTTACGAACATTCCTGTTCTTGCACTGTTTTCAGACACTACTCATGTACTTGCTCCACAGCCAGTCGTTCAGGTGAGACGTCGAAGATCTCTACGGGAGTTTTTTCCTACGGGTGACTCTGCCGGTTTGCCTTCAGTTATGCCGTCACCATTGTGGATGATAGTCCTGCACGTTAGTTTGTTCCTGCAGGTGACTCGGGCAGTCTGCCCACGGCTGCGTCGTTAACAGTGTGGGTGATAGTCCTGTATGGGAGTTTATTCCTGCAGGCGACTTCCATCACGTACTGCAGGCGACGTCTATCAAGCACAGCAGCCGACTTCTATCATCTCCTGCAGGCGACATCTACCATCCACGCTAGGCGACTTCTATCTCCTCCCGCAAACGACATCTACCACCCGCGTCAGGCTATTATCCGCATAAGACAACTTCTATCATCTCTCGCAGGTGTTTTCACTCCAAAAACTAATTTAAAGCTTTGCGCGAAGGACTCAAATATTATTACGAGTATGACTCACTATATTGTTTCCACTATTGAAGTTGCACCATTCCTATCTTCGTATTTTGCTCCCCTCTCTCTCACACATACAATATATAATAACAAAATAAAATATTGATTTATCTTTATTGACCTTATCAGTTTATTATAATATTAATCAAGCTTAAGGTCGTTTTTTATTTAATTATATTTAGTCTAATTTTTATTCGATATTTCTTTAAGAGCTTGTTAACATCTTCAGGAAATAAAAATTATTAAAATTTAATAGACAAATGGTTTTGAAACATGACATAAAAAACCATTTACAATACTTGTTTTTCAAATGCAATAATATTTAAAATACTTTTTTCAACATTAACAATTTATAGTAAAACAATATTTTTCAACATTAACAAATTAAAATGAACATATTTACAACTTGACACATGTCGTTATATTTTGGACAATTTACACAACATCTTTACAAATTATAGCATATGTGCTATTCTGATATATAAGCTATATTATTGTAGTTTCATTAAAATCCATTCAGTAGTTTTTTTGTGAAAGAGTAACAAACATCCACACATCCACATTCACAAACATTCTGCTTTATAATATTAGTAGGATTATATATAAAATAAGTTACAAACTCTCAAGCTACTAAACTTGACAATGATTATCTGATTTAATGAAAAAAAAAAACAATCTTAAATACAAAAGGATAAAAATAAGAAAAAAAATGAAACTAACTCATTTAGATTACAAATAAATACATATAAAATCAAAATACTGTTCCTAACATACGTCTCAAAATTACCTCGACTCCTGCTAATGGACACGCACACGAACGAACTATTAAACACTTTATACCTATTCGAGAGAGCTCTCTAAAATGGCCTAATTTTTCTTTTTTTCAGATTCAACTATCACTAACACTCCCGACGCAACACTGGTATTTTTGGGCTAATAAAATTTATTAATAATTTACCAAAGTGAACTTTCGAACTAGCTTATACTAACTATAAAACACTAAATTATTCCTCAACACTGACAAATCTTTTCTTATCTATTCAGACTTAACCTACAGGATATAACTCATTAAATTATATATTATACCGAAATTTTTACTCTTTCTCTTATTAATTTTTTTTTTCATATTTTTTTCATTTCCTTTGTAACTGCTTACTTTTGACTTTTCTACATTCACCGTGTTTCAATTCTACTCGAGTAGTAGGGAACTGTATGTGCTTTGACCATTAAAAATATTAAATTTCAGCAATTAAATTTGAAATTTTTCAATTTTAATTGCCAAAATTCTCAAATTTCACAAAATTCTCAAATTTCATTTTGTGTGTGTTCGTGTGTGTATTTTTTCCCACGGTTTAGTAGGGGCGTTCACATTGTTGTTTTTTTTTTTTTAAATAAAATGTTGGGGTAGGCGTGGGAATTTGTGTCTGTCCATATGTGACCTTGAGAATACATGTCCGTCGGTATGTGAGCATGGGAATTTCTGTCTGTCCATTTACACTGTGTACGCCTGGTGAATACAAAAATTTAGAAGCATTTTTAGGAATCACACTATTTAAAAAGTGTAGTAGTTATATATGGATACCCTTAATGTTTGTGGTTCGTTCCTTCTTGCTGGAGTGAGATTTTTTCTTTTATTTTTTTGCTTATTACTATTTGGTGTGTTTACTTAAGATTTGTCGTCCAGCAATTCAGTGTTTTTTTTTTACTTTTTTGCTTGCAGTGCTTGAGTCTGGAGGAATAATTTGATTATTCTGATCTTGAAGACGTTGCGAAAAAAAAATTACTATTGCATAAATATTGAAACTGATGTTTTGTTTATTTTATACATGACGATCATCGATGGATTTTATTTGGGGATCTGGATGGTGGTGCGATTTCTGTATTTTGTAGAATATGAATATTTATGCTATGTTTAAGTGTGTGTGTTTTTTGTGTTCTGAGTGGCGGTTGGAATGTCTGGCTGTCAGACAGTCTGTGTGTATGACGATTGGTGAGTCTGTATGACAGTCCGCTTTCCTGGTCAGTATAAAATGTGATAAGGTGTACATATTCATGCGTACATAAATATCTACAAATTTATTTCATTTACGCATATACATACAAACAAATAATAAGCGTTTATTCTTTGTGCCCAAATATTCCCTTGACCATTTGAATGAATGAATGAACCATTGTGTATGTTTGTTTGTGTGTTCTCTGAAAAAAATAAATATGTATGTAGGTTTTTTTGTTTGAAATAAAAAGACATTTATTTTAATTTTTATAAGCATTTATTTAAAAGTTTGTTAACACTTTCATTTTTAAGTAAAATTGCATTCCTTAAGGCACAAACACCATAGTCGTGATAGCTACAATAGAGATATATGGAATGCTTAGTTTCCATTTGTTTGAAATTAATGCAGCCAATATCTTCAATGTTATAAACTGTTTGATGAATAATTTTTTCCAGCCATTTTTTCTTCTCTCCCCCCTTAACATATATTTGTGAATTTCTTATATTCGATTTTAAAAACTTGCAAACGCTTTGAAATGAGACTGATCCATCATTCCAGTTAATATGATGATAGTTTTTTGTTAACCAAACTGCTTCTCTCTGTTTTTTGGCTGATAAACATGCGAAATCAAAAGGAGGTTTTATGATGAAATTGAACCATTCCTCGTTGCTGAAAACTACAGCTAGTTCTTTTGCGATGAAGTCATTTGAATTAGTTTTGAAACCTTGCAAGTCTACAAAAACAATATCACCATCCATGTTATTTAATTTATAAGAGCTTCCGGACTTGACCTTTTATTGGTATGTATTCTATTAGGCGGTCATGAATAAGAACGCAGTAAGCTGATGTTTTTGCTGGAATATTTGTTGCTGTTTCAAATTCAATTTTTATGTCGATTGGTCCGGTATTGAGCGTTTTGTTTTGGTGACTGACATCAACTACAATAATTGGAGCGTTATTTTTAAACTCTTGACCTGTTAGAAGAGGTTGGGGTTGTTTCATGTAGTAGCTTTGTTGGAATCTTAGATACATATCATATAGAATCGCATAGCGCTCATTTTTGAATTTTATATTAAGATCGTCATATGGGTAAGATGTTGAGTTTAAATGTAATTTTAAGTTAGTAAGATCACAATGAACAAACTTGTTTTCTTGTTGAAAGGCAATCAAGACAAAACGAGGGCGTTCTTTATTAGCGGCCAGTTTAACATTCCATATGTGATTGGTATTGCAGCACCATTATTAAGTATTTTGATCATATTCAATTTACTATGATCAGATAATTGAACATGTGGAATTCTCCATGATATTAGTGAAATTGTAAGTTTTGCTTTCTCGGTGGAAACATTCGAGTGTACAAGATCTTCATCGTTCTTATTACGCAAGAGTATCAATTCATGTTTACCATTTAATAAAACTTTATTGTAGTCTTCAGCGAATCCTAAGAGAAGTTTGAGTGGTACATAGAAATTAAAATTTCCATTTTGAAGATCTATTTTATCAAGTTTATTCCATCCGGCATTTTGCAACACAACGCTTTCCGCAGGTGATAAAGAAACCAAATTTTTTATGGTACTGGTGGCTCCCAAATATCTTGTATGGTCAATTTCAATACCATTCAGTTCATAGCGGATTTCATCAAAGAGATATGCAACAAAATTATTTTTCAACTGAAAGTTGGGTGTAGATTTCGATGTTTTTTCGTCTACAACAAGTCCTTCCACATATATATAGCTTTCACTGGGTAACACATATAGATCTTGGTTTTGTATTGAAATTCTTATTTCATCGTTGTTGTTAAAAGACTGAAGGTATGGTATGTATGTGTGATAATCCTTTTTGATAATATTTTCGTCAGATATTGGTTTATCTAAAACGTCTATTATTGAACTCATTTTATTTTCAGTTTAAAGTTCAGTGACTTGAGAAAACTCTTGTTTGCTGCTGTAAGCGATTTTTGACGAACAGATCTTTTCAATTGTTGCTTAGATTGTAACGTTTGAGAATTAGATGTTGCTGTAGTATTCTTCGATATACTCGTGTTGTATATTATCATTATTTAGTTGTCCTTAAATGTATTCGTATTGTAATTTCCTCACCTCTGAAATTAATTAAGTCGCCGTTTTGATCAACCACGCGAAGAGCTAGTGAACTTATCTTCTGCTATTGAATCCTAAAAGTCTACCTATTGTATTTTCTTTATTAAAATATATTGGTTCTTTAGAGCTGCTGACTTTGACTTGCATTGTATTGTTATTAGCTTCAATCAAAATTTTGTTTTCTGGTCTATATCGTTTGTATTGTTCTTCTATATAGTCAACTATATCATTTAATTCATAAGATCCGATCGGTATTTCAATTACAAGTTCACCGATATGAAATATATTGTTGTAGGCATCCACATTCGGGATACTGTTGTATGAATGAAAATCAGTTAGAGCACATTCATAGGTTCCGTTTAAATCAATAGGAGGAAAATAATTAGCAGATAGCTCTGATGAATTGGAGCTCAGAGTCAATGTTATTGACATTGTGACTGTTTGATTGTAAATAAATGAGGTTAAACACACAGTATGATTTATAAGAAGCAGTTTCGTATTTATTGTTTATTTACTTATTTTAAACTAAATTAAATATTGATGCCATTGTTGTTGTTTTTGTTGTTGTTTATTTATTGTATTCTTCCATTTCCAATATCTCATCTTTGCTTATCCAAGAATTGTGCTCATTACCAAAGCCCAGCCACTTGACAAACACCTTATGTCCTTTAGTTTTGAGAACCTTTTCAACTAGGTATGTATTAGGATATCTGGTTTTTGAAAGTTCTTCTTCATAGAATCCGCCTTTAATAGGATTTCCGCGATAGTCTTCTAATATATACGTTGTAGGATATGTATTTTGTACTCTTTTAATTGTAAAGATTTCTGTTGTCCAATTCGGACATTTTATACATCTTTAAATGACTGTATACTGTGTTTAAAAGGTGTTTTTCATTTGTTGAATTTACTTTAATCGGTGACATTTTAATGGTGCGATGAATTTTTCTATTGTATGCATCAAGTAAATCTCTATACATATCAATCCAATTATATGAACCATTTAAGCTAAATTCCTTCCACATCATTCCTTTTAATGTTCTATTGAATCGTTCTACTATTGAGGCTTTCATAGTGCTATATGTTGAGTAGTGATTAATATTGTATTTATTCATCAACTGACTGAAATGTTTATTGAAAAATTCTTTACCATCGTCTGTTTGCAAGTTTTTCGGTATTCGTCCCAATTTGAAAATATTCTCCATTGCCTGAGTTGGTTCGAATGCATTCTTTCTTCTCAAAGGTACTGCCCAAGCAAATTTTGAGAATGTATCAATTACAGTTAGCAAAAATCGATAATTTCTATTGTCTAAGGAATAATTTCCCATTTCAACTAAATCAGCTTGCCAAAGATCATCTATTCCTTTCATCACAACTCTACGACGTACAAAACGTTTTCGAGCCTGCTTATGCAATTCATTTACAACATTTCTCTTTGAAGACATCTTATTTTTCCAGTCGCTGTTTTAAGTGTGTTGTGATCTACTTGATGCACTTGCACCTATTGATACGAACATGTAATTTTCTATTCTATAAATTTTTTCTCGTAGCTCTTCAATTTCCATATCAAAAAGTGATTTATTACCATCCATTTTCTTATTGATATCCTGCAAATGAGCATTAAGATTTTCTAACTGGAAAGCTACTTCTTGTTGCTGTTTTTTGAGTTCAGTTTGCAGAAACAATTTACTGATAACATCGTTTTCCTCCACAGCATTTGCAACATTTTTGATTCTCTTGTATTGGACATCAATGTTTTTGTTCGTATCCATAAAGAAGCCCAACAACTTAGGCGCATTTTTGGTTGAAATTACTTCACTTCTATCGTTAATATAATGCCCAAATTTATCAACGGACATGTTTTATATAAAAATCTATGTATGTATATAGTTTATACAATTATATTAGCTTCACGTAGTTCTTCAATAATTGAGACAATTTCGTTGTTGTGATTAGTATGGCCTGCAGACTGTGATGCAAGCAGTAGTCTAAGTCGATCTACCAACTCGTTTGGATCATCCCAGTATATATAGTTTGGATTATGAGGGTTAAACTGCATCAAACCCCTTCCTAAATAATTACTTTTTGTTACATCTGATGAGCCTGTATGATTGTCTCCTTTGAAAAGTTTTCCAATAATATGTTTGTACTTATGGGCTATGCTCCCTTTGATTTGACCATCAGACTTGTAGCCTCTCCTGTGGGCATTGGTAGCAAGTAATATTTTTTTTATAGATTTCAAGCTCGAATTTATCATAGTTTTTTGGTGCTTTATGAAACATTAAAGAAAAAAGTCCTGGCGTGAGCGCCCATATTTGTCCCCTAACCTGTATCTTATCTTGATTTAACTCGATGGTGCTATTACCAAATCTCCATTCGTTATTATTATCTTTATGTGGACCATAGTTGGTATCTAGTTCGTTTCTCGATTGCAATAGTGATAAGTCAGAATAACTTTCTTCATTATTCGAATTTTGTGAGTAAAAGTCATGTTCATCATAATTACTGCTACTTTTATTATTAGATTGCTTAAAAATTTTTTGTTCACTTAGTTTCTTGGGCGTACTCGTTTCCAATTTTATTGTTGAGTTCTGAGGATGAAAACTTTCATTGTCATCAATTCCAGTTTCCTTATCACTCGGTTCTTTTTTAACTGGTCTACCAACGTATTTAGAGCTATTGATAAATTCTTTTAAAGGTTCTGTGATAGGCTTGAATGTATCTGTTAATTGCTGATGTGTATCTATTTCTCCAGTTTTTATACTACGAAGCTTTTTCTTCAAGATATTTCTTGTTGCCACCAAGTCTTTAAGAATTTGTTCATTAATCTTAGCTATCAGGTCAGTTCAATAGGAAGCAGATCAGGTTATCAGGTCAGTTTAACAGCTATCAGGTCAGTTTATCAGGTACCAGATCAGCTTATCAGGTCAATTTAACAGCTATCAGGTCAGTTTATCAGGTATCAGACCAGCTTATCAGGTCAGTTTAACAGGTATCAGACCAGCTTATCAGGTCAGTTTAGCAGGTATCAGGTCAGTTTATCAGGTATCAGATCTGCTTATCTGATCAGTTACAATAATCACATGTATAAAGTTTGAAGTCAGATTAAATACTGCAGGGTGCATTTGATGAACAGTAAATTATATTATGATGAAGTAATCAAATGACTTTCTATAACGACCATTGTTTAGTTCATTATCTTTACTTATCACCAAAAATCCGTATTTTTCCTTCCAACATTCTCTACAAATTCGTTGAAACATTTCAAAGTTCATGTCGCTTGCAACGTGATCATCATATACATGTTTCATATTTGTCGCATCTTGTTTAAACATAATAATTACATTAGCATTATCTCTTATCAAATGTTTTGGAACCCGCGTGTAAGTCTGACACAAGTAAAATGAGTCTACGTTATGACGACCTATACAAAAATATGCACGTATATTGTTTTGCTTTTCACATGCAACATCATCAAAAATCATAATTGAATTGCTTTTAGCTTTACTAGGAGGAACAACGTCCTCGTTTTCTGCAAATGTGTAGTATCCGATTCCTTTAATTGGTGAAATTAATTTCTTTAGGTATTCATATTTAGGTTGATATAAAGATTTTGAGTACAAGTAAATATTTTCAAACTTGAGACCATTAGGACTTTCCAGCAAACTAATCATTATGTTAGTTTTTCCACAATTTGAAGGACCAACTATTAATGCTCGAATAGAATTTGGTAACAAGGAACTATGTCTTATTTTTTTACTGTCATTCGAACAAATATCAGCATTACGAACTAAAATATTTTTATGTTGTTTTATGAAGCGCATTTTAATAACTACTTGCTAAACTTGCAAACAATATCTTTTATTGTAGATTAAATTAATATGGTTGTACTTTATAACAAAAGTTTTAGTCACAAACAAACTATCGTTGGAGAAGGTTTACTAAATAAAGCAATAAATTCTCTACCTTTTGAATTACATCTTCCTGGATACCAGTATTGTGGACCTGGCACAAGATTACAAAAGCGTTTAGATAGAGGAGATAAAGGAATTAACTTATTGGATGCTGCTTGCAAAAATCACGATATTGCTTACTCGAAAAATAAAGACTTAAACAGCAGACATCAAGCTGACAAAATTCTTGAAAATACGGCTTGGGAAAGAGTTCTTTCAAAAGATAGTGATCTTGCAGAAAAAACATTTTCATATATAGTCACCAACGCAATGAAAGCAAAAACTAAACTTGGTATGGGTGTTGAAGCAAAGAAAAGGAATACAGTGAAAAGACCATCACCACGAATTCGTATAAATGACAAAAATCTGTTTCATAAAACAATTAAATCAGCAACAAAGATATTGAAGAAGAAAAAACCACAAGATATTGATTCAGCCATTAAGATTGCTCGTAAAGCTATCAGTAAATCTCTTAAGGGGAAAAAAGCTCGTGTTGTAATACCGCGTATTATAAATGTTCCAAAAATTGGTGGTTTTTTGCCCATAATACCGATTCTAACTGCTCTAGGTGCACTTGGTAGTCTAGCAACTGGAGGTGCCGCTATAGCTAAAGCTGTAAATGCAACAAAGAATGCAAAAAAACAACTTGAGGAAGCCACCAGACACAATAAGGCAATGGAGTCTATTGCTGTGGGAGAAGGACTGTACCTTAAACCATATAAAAACGGTTATGGACTTGTTTGTAAAGATCATTCAAAAAACTATTAGAAATGCTACCCAACAGACCATTATCAGAATTTGATCTAAGATAATTTTCAAAATATATTCCACACTTTAGAGGAGTTTATATGTTGGATTCACTACCAAAACGACCAAAGACTGTAGAGTGTGGAATAATCAATTTGGATTTATCAACAGGCCCAGGTACTCATTGGGTAGCATACTATAGGAACAAGAATGAAAAACAATATTTCGACAGCCTTGGAAATTTACAACCCCCTCTAGAATTAATCAAATATTTAGGTAGAAATATTAAATACAACTACAATCAATATCAAAACTTTAATACATATAATTGCGGTCACTTATGTTTGAATTTCTTTATGATATAACCAAAGATATTAAATAAAACACAATCATATATATTTATATACATACATATTTAAAAACATTTTCTTTTTTATTATTATTTTTTTTTCTTGTTAATTACAAAATATATGAACATAACATATTTTTTACTGCCAAACGGGGTACTGGGAGTTTGGTATTAAAAACTCGTTCATCTCGCTTTCTAAGATCAGGTTTCGCTCTCCTTTTCTTTGTAGTCGATATTTATTATTCGAAAGATCTTCTAATTCTGCATTGGTCAATGCATTGTATCGGTTGGGGAGAAACATTATGTGGTTTTCCAGCTCAAGTTGAACTGTTTCCCCATAATTTGTTGTTACTCGCTTTGCACGTACGATAATGTGTTTGGATATTTCATCTAGATCCTTTATATGGATTAAGGATTTTGTATTGTACGAATTAAATTTTCCACTAGATCCATTGCGGTAGAAATTTTTCAAAACTTATAGCTTGCAATTCAATTATGATTTTTGATGATGTTGCATGTGAAAAGCAAAACAATATACGTGCATATTTTTGTATAGGTCGTCATAAGAACGTAGACTCATTTTACTTGTGTCAGACTTACACGCGGATTCCAAAACATTTGATAAGAGATAATGCTAATGTAATTATTATGTTTAAACAAGATGCGACAAATATGAAACATGTATATGATGATCACGTTGCCAGCGACATGAACTTTGAAATGTTTCAACGAATTTATAGAGAATGTTGGAAGGAAAAATACGGATTTTTGGTGATAAGTAAAGATAATGAACTAAACAATGGTCGTTATAGAAAATCATTTGATTACTTCATCATAATATAATTTACTGTTCATCAAATGCACCCTGCAGTATTTAATCTGACTTCAAACTTTATACATGTGATTATTGTAACTGATCAGATAAGCAGATCTGATACCTGATAAACTGACCTGATACCTGTTAAACTGACCTGATAAGCTGATCTGATACCTGTTAAACTGACCTGATAAGCTGGTCTGATACCTGATAAACTGACCTGATAGCTGTTAAATTGACCTGATAAGCTGATCTGGTACCTGATAAACTGACCTGATAGCTGTTAAACTGACCTGATAACCTGATCTGCTTCCTATTGAACTGACCTGATAGCTAAAATGAATGAACAAATTCTTAAAGACTTGGTGGCAACAAGAAATATCTTGAAGAAAAAGCTTCGTAGTATAAAAACTGGAGAAATAGATACACATCAGCAATTAACAGATACATTCAAGCCTATCACAGAACCTTTAAAAGAATTTATCAATAGCTCTAAATACGTTGGTAGACCAGTTAAAAAAGAACCGAGTGATAAGGAAACTGGAATTAATGACAATGAAAGTTTTCATCCTCAGAACTCGACAATAAAATTGGAAACGAGTACGCCCAAGAAACTAAGTGAACAAAAAAATTTTAAGCAATCTAATAGTAAAAGTAGCAGTAATTATGATGAAGATGACTTTTACTCACAAAATTCGAATAATGAAGAAAGTTATTCTGACTTATCACTATTGCAATCGAGAAACGAACTAGATACTAACTATGGTCCACATAAAGATAATAATAACGAATGGAGATTTGGTAATAGCACCATCGAGTTAAATCAAGATAAGATACAGGTTGGGGGACAAATATGGGCGCTCACGCCAGGACTTTTTTCTTTAATGTTTCATAAAGCACCAAAAAACTATGATAAATTCGAGCTTGAAATCTATAAAAAAATATTACTTGCTACCAATGCCCACAGGAGAGGCTACAAGTCTGATGGTCAAATCAAAGGGAGCATAGCCCATAAGTACAAACATATTATTGGAAAACTTTTCAAAGGAGACAATCATACAGGCTCATCAGATGTAAACTGATAAATCATAATCCAAACTATATATACTGGGATGATCCAAACGAGTTGGTAGATCGACTTAGACTACTGCTTGCATCACAGTCTGCAGGCCATACTAATCACAACAACGAAATTGTCTCAATTATTGAAGAACTACGTGAAGCTAATATAATTGTATAAACTATATACATACATAGATTTTTATATAAAACATGTCCGTTGATAAATTTGGGCATTATATTAACGATAGAAGTGAAGTAATTTCAACAAAAAATGCGCCTAAGTTGTTGGGCTTCTTTATGGATACGAGTAGTAGGGAACTGTATGTGCTGGACCATTAAAAATATTAAATTTCAGCAATTAAATTTGAAATTTTTCAATTTTAATTGCCAAAATTCTCAAATTTCACAAAATTCTCAAATTTCATTTTGTGTGTGTTCGTGTGTGTATTTTTTCCCACGGTTTAATAGGGGCGTTCACATTGTTGTTTTTTTTTTTTTTTAATAAAATGTTGGGGTAGGCGTGGGAATTTGTGTCTGTCCATATGTCACGTTGAGAATACATGTCCGTCGGTATGTGAGCGTGGGAATTTGTGTCTGTCCATATGTGACCTTGAGAATACATGTCCGTCGGTATGTGAACGTGAGAATTTGTGTCTGTCCATATGTGACCTTGAGAATACATGTCCGTCGGTATGTGAGCGTGGGAATTTGTGTCTGTCCATATGTGACCATGAGAATACATGTCCGTCGGTATGTGAGCGTGGGAATTTCTGTCTGTCCATTTACACTGTGTACGCCTGGTGAATAAAAAAATTTAGAAGCATTTTTAGGAATCACACTATTTAAAAAGTGTAGTAGTTATATATGGATACCCTTAATGTTTGTGGTTCGTTCCTTCTTGCTGGAGTGAGATTTTTTCTTTTATTTTTTTGCTTATTAAAATTTGGTGTGTTTACTTAAGATTTGTCGTCCAGCAATTCAGTGTTTTTTTTTTTTTACTTTTTTGCTTGCAGTGCTTGAGTCTGGAGGAATAATTTGATTATTCTGATCTTGAAGACGTTGTGAAAAAAACAAAAATTACTATTGCATAAATATTGAAACTGATGTTTTGTTTATTTTATACATGACGATCATCGATTGATTTTATTTGGGGATCTGGATGGTGGTGCGATTTCTGTATTTTGTAGAATATGAATATTTATGCTATGTTTAAGTGTGTGTGTTTTTTGTGTTCTGAGTGGCGGTTGGAATGTCTGGCTGTCAGACAGTCTGTGTGTGTGACGATTGGTGAGTCTGTATGACAGTCCGCTTTCCTGGTCAGTATAAAATGTGATAAGGTGTACATATTCATGCGTACATAAATATCTACAAATTTATTTCATTTACGCATATACATACAAACAAATAATAAGCGTTTATTCTTTGTGCCCAAATATTCCCTTGACCATTTGAATGAATGAATGAACGATTGTGTATGTTTGTTTGTGTGTTCTCTGAAAAAAATAAATATGTATGTAGGTTTTTTGTTTGAAATAAAAAGACATTTATTTTAATTTTTATAAGCATTTATTTAAAAGTTTGTTAACACTTTCATTTTTAAGTAAAATTGCATTCCGTGATAGCCATAATAGAGATATATGGAATGCTTAGTTTCCATTTGTTTGAAATTAATGCAGCCAATGTCTTCAATGTTATAAACTGTTTGATGAATAATTTTTTCCAGCCATTTTTTCTTCTCTCCCCCCTTAACATATATTTGTGAATTTCTTATATTCGATTTTAAAAACTTGCAAACGCTTTGAAATGAGACTGATCCATCATTCCAGTTAATATGATGATAGTTTTTTGTTAACCAAACTGCTTCTCTCTGTTTTTTGGCTGATAAACATGCGAAATCAAAAGGAGGTTTTATGATGAAATTGAACCATTCCTTGTTGCTGAAAACTACAGCTAGTTCTTTTGCGATGAAGTCATTTGAATTAGTTTTGAAACCTTGCAAGTCTACAAAAACAATATCACCATCCATGTTATTTAATTTATAAGAGCTTCCGGACTTGACCTTTTATTGGTATGTATTCTATTAGGCGGTCATGAATAAGAACGCAGTAAGCTGATGTTTTTGCTGGAATATTTGTTGCTGTTTCAAATTCAATTTTTATGTCGATTGGTGCGGTATTGAGCGTTTCGTTTTGGTGACTGACATCAACTACAATAATTGGAGCGTTATTTTTAAACTCTTGACCTGTTAGAAGAGGTTGGGGTTGTTTCATGTAGTAGCTTTGTTAGAATCTTAGATACATATCATATAGAATCGCATAGCGCTCATTTTTGAATTTTATATTAAGAGCGTCATATGGGTAAGATGTTGAGTTTAAATGTACTTTTAAGTTAGTAAGATCACAATGAACAAACTTGTTTTCTTATTAAAAGGCAATCAAGACAAAACGAGGGCGTTCTTTATTAGCGGCCAGTTTAACATTCCATATGTGATTGGTTCCCGTATTAAAGTGTGGATTCATAAGACAATCCCAACTACGGAATGCCATTGGTATAGCAGCACCATTATTAAGTATTTTGATCATATTCAATTTACTATGATCAGATAATTGAACATGTGGAATTCTCCATGATATTAGTGAAATTGTAAGTTTTGCTTTCTCGGTGGAAACATTCGAGTGTACAAGATCTTCATCGTTCTTATTACGCAAGAGTATCAATTCATGATTACCATTTAATAAAACTTTATTGTAGTCTTCAGCGAATCCTAAAAGAAGTTTGAGTGGTACATAGAAATTAAAATTTCCATTTTGAAGATCTATTTTATCAAGTTTATTCCATCCGGCATTTTGCAACACAGCGCTTTCCGTAGGTGATAAAGAAACCAAATTTTTTACGGTACTGGTGGCTCCCAAATATCTTGTATGATCAATTTCAATACCATTCAGTTCATAGCGGATTTCATCAAAGAGATATGCAACAAAATTATTTTTCAACTGAAAGTTGGGTGTAGATTTCGATGTTTTTTCGTCTACAACAAGTCCTTCCACATATATATAGCTTTCACTGGGTAACACATATAGATCTTGGTTTTGTATTGAAATTTTTATTTCATCGTTGTTGTTAAAAGACTGAAGGTATGGTATGTATGTGTGATAATCCTTTTTGATAATATTTTCGTCAGATATTGGTTTATCTAAAACGTCTATTATTGAACTCATTTTGTTTTCAATTTAAAGTTCAGTGACTTGAGAAAACTCTTGTTTGCTGCTGTAAGCGATTTTTGACGAACAGATCTTTTCAATTGTTGCTTAGATTGTAACGTTTGAGAATTAGATGTTGCTGTAGTATTCTTCGATATACTCGTGTTGTATATTATCATTATTTAGTTGTCCTTAAATGTATTCGTATTGTAATTTCCTCACCTCTGAAATTAATTAAGTCGGCGTTTTGATCAACCACGCGAAGAGCTAGTGAACTTATCTCTCTGGAGTTTACTGGCAAATAAATAAGATTTTTGGGAATCTCAACTATTTTATATCCAGCCGGTACATTAATCGGAAATTCATGTAGTGTATGAGCCTTAGAATTATTCATATAAGTATTAACCACAATACTGCTTTCAATCCTCAAGGGATTCACCTTAAAGATATTCACTGGAAGATCAGAGTAATGTTCTTTGTTTGGCGTTAATATTCTGCTATTGAATCCTAAAAGTCTACCTATTGTATTTTCTCTATTAAAATATATTGGTTCTTTAGAGCTGCTGACTTTGACTTGCATTGTATTGTTATAGCTTCAATCAAAATTTTGTTTTCTGGTTTTCTGGTCTATATCGTTTGTATTGTTCTTCTATATAGTCAACTATATCATTTAATTCATAAGATCCGATCGGTATTTCAATTACAAGTTCACCGATATAAAATATATTGTTGTAGACATCCACATTCGGGATACTGTTGTATGAATGAAAATCAGTTAGAGCACATTCATAGGTTCCGTTTAAATCAATAGGAGGAAAATAATTAGCAGATAGCTCTGATGAATTGGAGCTCAGAGTCAATGTTATTGACATTGTGACTGTTTGATTGTAAATAAATGAGGTTAAACACACAGTATGATTTATAAGAAGCAGTTTCGTATTTATTATTTATTTACTTATTTTAAACTAAATTAAATATTGATGCCATTGTTGTTGTTTTTGTTGTTGTTTATTTCTTGTATTCTTCCATTTATAATATCTCATCTTTGCTTATCCAAGAATTGTGCTCATTACCAAAGCCCAGCCACTTGACAAACACCTTATGTCCTTTAGTTTTGAGAACCTTTTCAACTAGGTATGTATTAGGATATCTGGTTTTTGAAAGTTCTTCTTCATAGAATCCGCCTTTAATAGGATTTCCGCGATAGTCTTCTAATATATATGTTGTAGGATACGTATTTTGTACTCTTTTAATTGTAAAGATTTCTGTTGTCCAATTCGGAGTATAACCTTTTTCAAAAATGTTTTTATATTTGCTTATGCGTACATGATCTCTTGCATTAAATTTTGACATTTTATACATCTTTAAATGACTGTATACTGTGTTTAAAAGCTGTTTTTCATTTGTTGAATTTACTTTAATCGGTGACATTTTAATGGTGCGATGAATTTTTCTATTGTATGCATCAAGTAAATCTCTATACATATCAATCCAATTATATGAACCATTTAAGCTAAATTCCTTCCACATCATTCCTTTTAATGTTCTATTGAATCGTTCTACTATTGAGGCTTTCATAGTGTTATATGTTGAGTAGTGATTAATATTGTATTTATTCATCAACTGACTGAAATGTTTATTGAAAAATTCTTTACCATCGTCTGTTTGCAAGTTTTTCGGTATTCGTCCCAATTTGAAAATGTTCTGAGTTGTTTCGAATGCATTCTTTCTGCTCAAAGGTACTGCCCAAGCAAATTTTGAGAATGTATCAATTACAGTTAGCAAAAATCGATAATTTCTATTGTCTAAGGAATAATTTCCCATTTCAACTAAATCAGCTTGCCAAAGATCATCTATTGCTTTCATCACAACTCTACGACGTACAAAACGTTTTCGAGCCTGCTTATGCAATTCATTTACAACATTTCTCTTTGAAGACATCTTATTTTTCCAGTCGCTGTTTTAAGTGTGTTGTGATGTACTTGATACACTTGCACCTATTGATACGAACATGTAATTTTCTATTCTATAAATTTTTTCTCGTAGCTCTTCAATTTCCATATCAAAAAGTGATTTATTACCATCCATTTTCTTATTGATATCCTGCAAATGAGCACTAAGATTTTCTAACTAGAAAGCTACTTCTTGTTGCTGTTTTTTGAGTTCAGTTTGCAGAAACAATTTACTGATAACATCGTTTTCCTCCACAGCATTTGCAACATTTTTGATTCTCTTGCATTGGACATCAATGTTTTTGTTCGTATCCATAAAGAAGCCCAACAACTTAGGCGCATTTTTGGTTGAAATTACTTCACTTCTATCGTTAATATAATGCCCAAATTTATCAACGGACATGTTTTATATAAAAATCTATGTATGTATATAGTTTATACAATTATATTAGCTTCACGTAGTTCTTCAATAATTGAGACAATTTCGTTGTTGTGATTAGTATGGCCTGCAGACTGTGATGCAAGCAGTAGTCTAAGTCGATCTACCTGAGTACATATGCATGGTATCATTTTCCAATCGAGGAAACTAATCCTGATTATGAACTTGACATGCTACTGTGGGAAATTTCAAGACTAGAAGAGGAAGAAGCAGTGCTATAACTGTATCCCTATTTTTAAGTAATAATTTTTATGTTTATTTACGTAGTTAAATCTATTAATAAGTAAAAAAAATTGTTGTATTGTTAAGAGACATAAACAAAAAAATTGTACAAATATATTTAAAATGAAAAAACATTCAGAATTTGTTTTATTTTGTTTGGTGATTTATTATTTAGTTTCATCGAAATATTGCATAATATGAATTAATTAAATGATTTATCATCATTTTTCTTAAGTAAAATACGGAGCACCGGCAGGTATCTGGCCCCTCCTCACAATCTGGATGGCTCCATGGACAAGACTTAAAGTGACCATCGTCCTTGTCCTCATCTTCCATTATATCAAAATCATCATTTTCATACAACATATCGAGGAACATTTTCACCATTTCCATGTGTTCGTATATTACACATCTCTCAAAATCAACTAAAAATTGTGCGAGCATGTTTCTAATGTCACTCATGATTTTATGAAATATTTTATAGTATTACTAAAATTTACTTCCGATCTTTTTGACTGTTAGTTCTCTACTAATAATTGTTTTCAACGAACCAGTACTAAGGTGCATGTTATGAAATAAAAAAAAAAACGATGTCAACGTTTTTAGTCCAGAAAATAATTTAAAATTCGACTCAAAAATATGAATACGTATATATGAAATCTCTCTATCCTTTTCCAACTACTTAGTTTTAAATACTTATATATATATATATATATATATATATATATATATATTTAATTTTTCCTCATCTTTTATTTATCTTTTGTGAAAAATAAAACAAAAAAATCATTGTATAATGATTTTCTGTTAAGCTTCTTACAGTCTAGAAAGCTAAAATCGAGATTAGTTTGCAATAAAAGTTCAAAGCTATAAGTTGTGAAAAATTTCTACCGCAATGGATCTAGTGGAAAAATTTAATTCGTACAATACAAAATCCTTAATCCATATAAAGGATCTAGATGAATTATCCAAACACACTATCGTACGTGCAAAGCGAGTAACAACAAAGTATGGGGAAACAGTTCAACTTGAGCTGGAAAACCACGTAATGTTTCTCCCCAACCGATACAATGCATTGACCAATGCAGAATTAGAAGATCTTTCGAATAATAAATATCGACTACAAAGAAAAGGAGAGCGAAACCTGATCTTAGAAAGCGAGATGAACGAGTTTTTAATACCAAACTCCCAGTACCCCGTTTGGCAGTAAAAAATATGTTACGTTGATATATTTTGTACTTAACAAGAAAAAAAAATAATAATAATAAAAAAGAAAATGTTTTTAAATATGTATGTATATAAATATATATGATTGTGTTTTATTTCATATCTTTGGTTATATCATAAAGAAATTTCAAACATAAGTGACCGCAATTATATGTATTAAAGTTTTGATATTGATTGTAGTTGTATTGAATATTTCTACCTAAATATTTGATTAATTCTAGAGGAGGTTGTAAATTTCCAAAGCTGTCGAAATATTGTTTTCCATTCTTGTTCCTATAATATGCTACCCAATGAGTACCTTGGCCTGTTGATAAATCCAAATTGATTATTCCACACTCTACAGTCCTTGGTCGTTTTGGTAGTGAATCCAACATATAAACTCCTCTAAAGTGTGGAATATATTTTGAAAATTTTCTTAGATCAAATTCTGATAATGGTCTGTTGGGTAGCATTTCTAATAGTTTTTTGAATGATCTTTACAAACAAGTCCATAACCGTTTTTATATGGTTTAAGGTACAGTCCTTCTCCCACAGCAATAGACTCTATTGCCTTATTGTGTCTGGTGGCTTCCTCAAGTTGTTTTTTTTGCATTCTTTGTTGCGTTTACAGCTTTAGCTATAGAGGCACCTCCAGTTGCTAGACTACCAAGTGCACCTAGAGCAGTTAAAATCGGTATTATGGGCAAAAAACCACAAATTTTTGGAACATTTATAATACGCTGTATTATAACACGAGCTTTTTTCCCCTTAAGAGATTTACTGATAGCTTTACGAGCAATCTTAATGGCTGAATTAATATCTTGTGGTTTTTCCTTTTTCAATATCTTTGTTGCTGATTTAATTGTTTTATGAAACAGATTTTTGTCATTTATACGAATTCGTGGTGATGGTCTTTTCACTGTATTCCTTTTCTTTGCTTCAACACCCATACCAAGTTTAGTTTTTGCTTTCATTGCGTTGGTGACTATATAAGAAAATGTTTTTTCTGCAAGATTACTATCTCTTGAAAGAACTCTTTCCCAAGCCGTATTTTCAAGAATTTTGTCAGCTTGATGTCTGCTGTTTAAGTCTTTATTTTTCGAGTAAGCAATATCGTGATTTTTGCAAGCAGCATCCAATAAGTTAATTCCCTTATCTCCTCTATCTAAACGCTTTTGTAATCTTGTGCCAGGTCCACAATACTGGTATCCAGGAAGATGTAATTCAAAAGGTAGAGAATTTATTGCTTTATTTAGTAAACCTTCTCCAACGATAGTTTGTTTGTGACTAAAACTTTTGTTATAAAGTACAACCATACTAATTTAATCTACAATAAAAGATATTGTTTGCAAGTTTAGCAAGTAGTTATTAAAATGCGCTTCATAAAACAACATAAAAATATTTTAGTTCGTAATGCTGATATTTGTTCAAATGACAGTAAAAAAATAAGACATAGTTCCTTGTTACCAAATTCTATTCGAGCATTAATAGTTGGTCCTTCAAATTGTGGAAAAACTAACATAATGATTAGTTTGCTGGAAAGTCCTAATGGTCTCAAGTTTGAAAATATTTACTTGTACTCAAAATCTTTATATCAACCTAAATATGAATACCTAAAGAAATTAATTTCACCAATTAAAGGAATCGAATACTACACATTTGCAGAAAACGAGGACGTTGTTCCTCCTAGTGAAGCTAAAAGCAATTCAATTATGATTTTTGATGATGTTGCATGTGAAAAGCAAAACAATATACGTGCATATTTTTGTATAGGTCGTCATAAGAACGTAGACTCATTTTACTTGTGTCAGACTTACACGCGGGTTCCAAAACATTTGATAAGAGATAATGCTAATGTAATTATTATGTTTAAACAAGATGCGACAAATATGAAACATGTATATGATGATCACGTTGCCAGCGACATGAACTTTGAAATGTTTCAACGAATTTGTAGAGAATGTTGGAAGGAAAAATACGGATTTTTGGTGATAAGTAAAGATAATGAACTAAACAATGGTCGTTATAGAAAGTCATTTGATTACTTCATCATAATATAATTTACTGTTCATCAAATGCACCCTGCAGTATTTAATCTGACTTCAAACTTTATACATGTGATTATCGTAACTGATCAGATAAGCAGATCTGATACCTGATAAACTGACCTGATACCTGCTAAACTGACCTGATAACCTGGTCTGATACCTGATAAACTGACCAGATAGCTGTTAAATTGACCTGATAAGCTGATCTGGTACCTGATAAACTGACCTGATAGCTGTTAAACTGACCTGATAACCTGATCTGCTTCCTATTGAACTGACCTGATAGCTAAGATTAATGAACAAATTCTTAAAGACTTGGTGGCAACAAGAAATATCTTGAAGAAAAAGCTTCGTAGTATAAAAACTGGAGAAATAGATACACATTAGCAATTAACAGATACATTCAAGCCTATCACAGAACCTTTAAAAGAATTTATCAGTAGCTCTAAATACGTTGGTAGACCAGTTAAAAAAGAACCGAGTGATAAGGAAACTGGAATTGATGACAATGAAAGTTTTCATCCTCAGAACTCAACAATAAAATTGGAAACGAGTACGCCCAAGAAACTAAGTGAACAAAAAATTTTTAAGCAATCTAATAGTAAAAGTAGCAGTAATTATGATGAAGATGACTTTTACTCACAAAATTCGAATAATGAAGAAAGTTATTCTGACTTATCACTATTGCAATCGAGAAACGAACTAGATACTAACTATGGTCCACATAAAGATAATAATAACGAATGGAGATTTGGTAACAGCACCATCGAGTTAAATCAAGATAAGATACAGGTTGGGGGACAAATATGGGCGCTCACGCCAGGACTTTTTTCTTTAATGTTTCATAAAGCACCAAAAAACTATGATAAATTCGAGCTTGAAATCTATAAAAAAATATTACTTGCTACCAATGCCCACAGGAGAGGCTACAAGTCTGATGGTCAAATCAAAGGGAGCATAGCCCATAAGTACAAACATATTATTCGAAAACTTTTCAAAGGAGACAATTATACAGGCTCATCAGATGTAACAAAAAGAATTATTTAGGAAGGGGTTTGATGCAGTTTAACCCTCATAATCCAAACTATATATACTGGGATGATCCAAACGAGTTGGTAGATCGACTTAGACTACTGCTTGCATCACAGTCTGCAGGCCATACTAATCACAACAACGAAATTGTCTCAATTATTGAAGAACTACGTGAAGCTAATATAATTGTATAAACTATATACATACATAGATTTTTATATAAAACATGTCCGTTGATAAATTTGTGCATTATATTAACGATAGAAGTGAAGTAATTTCAACCAAAAATGCGCCTAAGTTGTTGGGCTTCTTTATGGATACGAGTAGTAGGGAACTGTATGTGCTTCGACCATTAAAAATATTAAATTTCAGCAATTAAATTTGAAATTTTTCAATTTTAATTGCCAAAATTCTCAAATTTCACAAAATTCTCAAATTTCATTTTGTGTGTGTTCGTGTGTGTATTTTTTCCCTCGGTTTAATAGGGGCGTTCACATTGTTGTTTTTTTTTTTTTTAATAAAATGTTGGGGTAGGCGTGGGAATTTGTGTCTGTCCATATGTGACGTTGAGAATACATGTCCGTCGGTATGTGAGCGTGGGAATTTGTGTCTGTCCATATGTGACCTTGAGAATACATGTCCGTCGGTATGTGAACGTGAGAATTTGTGTCTGTCCATATGTGACCTTGAGAATACATGTCCGTCGGTATGTGAGCGTGGGAATTTGTGTCTGTCCATATGTGACCTTGAGAATACATGTCCGTCGGTATGTGAGCGTTGGAATTTCTGTCTGTCCCTTTACACTGTGTACGCCTGGTGAATAAAAAAATTTAGAAGCATTTTTAGGAATCACACTATTTAAAAAGTGTAGTAGTTATATATGGATACCCTTAATGTTTGTGGTTCGTTCCTTCTTGCTGGAGTGAGATTTTTTCTTTTATTTTTTTGCTTATTAAAATTTGGTGTGTTTACTTAAGATTTGTCGTCCAGCAATTCAGTGTTTTTTTTTTTACTTTTTTGCTTGCAGTGCTTGAGTCTGGAGGAATAATTTGATTATTCTGATCTTGAAGACGTTGTGAAAAAAAAAATTACTATTGCATAAATATTGAAACTGATGTTTTGTTTATTTTATACATGACGATCATCGATTGATTTTATTTGGGGATCTGGATGGTGGTGCGATTTCTGTATTTTGTAGAATATGAATATTTATGCTATGTTTAAGTGTGTGTGTTTTTTGTGTTCTGAGTGGCGGTTGGAATGTCTGGCTGTCAGACAGTCTGTGTGTGTGACGATTGGTGAGTATGTATGACAGTCCGCTTTCCTGGTCAGTATAAAATGTGATAAGGTGTACATATTCATGCGTACATAAATATCTACAAATTTATTTCATTTACGCATATACATACAAACAAATAATAAGCGTTTATTCTTTGTGCCCAAATATTCCCTTGACCATTTGAATGAATGAATGAACGATTGTGTATGTTTGTTTGTGTGTTCTCTGAAAAAAATAAATATGTATGTAGGTTTTTTGTTTGAAATAAAAAGACATTTATTTTAATTTTTATAAGCATTTATTTAAAAGTTTGTTAACACTTTCATTTTTAAGTAAAATTGCATTCCTTAAGGCACAAACACCATAGTCGTGATAGCCACAATAGAGATATATGGAATGCTTAGTTTCCATTTGTTTGAAATTAATGCAGCCAATGTCTTCAATGTTATAAACTGTTTGATGAATAATTTTTTCCAGCCATTTTTTCTTCTCTCCCCCCTTAAAATATATTTGTGAATTTCTTATATTCGATTTTAAAAACTTGCAAACGCTTTGAAATGAGACTGATCCATCATTCCAGTTAATATGATGATAGTTCTTTGTTAACCAAACTGCTTCTCTCTGTTTTTTGGCTGATAAACATGCGAAATCAAAAGGAGGTTTTATGATGAAATTGAACCATTCCTTGTTGCTGAAAACTACAGCTAGTTCTTTTGCGATGAAGTCATTTGAATTAGTTTTGAAACCTTGCAAGTCTACAAAAACAATATCACCATCCATGTTATTTAATTTATAAGAGCTTCCGGACTTGACCTTTTATTGGTATGTATTCTATTACGCGGTCATGAATAAGAACGCAGTAAGCTGATGTTTTTGCTGGAATATTTGTTGCTGTTTCAAATTCAATTTTTATGTCGATTGGTCCGATATTGAGCGTTTCGTTTTGGTGACTGACATCAACTACAATAATTGGAGCGTTATTTTTAAACTCTTGACCTGTTAGAAGAGATTGGGGTTGTTTCATGTAGTAGCTTTGTTGGAATCTTAGATACATATCATATAGAATCGCATAGCGCTCATTTTTGAATTTTATATTAAGATCGTCATATGGGTAAGAGGTTGAGTTTAAATGTACTTTTAAGTTAGTAAGATCACAATGAACAAACTTGTTTTCTTGTTGAAAGGCAATCAAGACAAAACGAGGGCGTTCTTTATTAGCGGCCAGTTTAACATTTCATATGTGATTGGTTCCCGTATTAAGGTGTGGATTCATATGACAATCCCAACTACGGAATGCCATTGGTATAGCAGCACCATTATTAAGTATTTTGATCATATTCAATTTACTATGATCAGATAATTGAACATGTGGAATTCTCCATGATATTAGTGAAATTGTAAGTTTTGCTTTCTCGGTGGAAACATTCGAGTGTACAAGATCTTCATCGTTCTTATTACGCAAGAGTATCAATTCATGTTTACCATTTAATAAAACTTTATTGTAGTCTTCAGCGAATCCTAAGAGAAGTTTGAGTGGTACATAGAAATTAAAATTTCCATTTTGAAGATCTATTTTATCAAGTTTATTCCATCCGGCATTTTGCAACACAACGCTTTCCGCAGGTGATAAAGAAACCAAATTTTTTATGGTACTGGTGGCTCCCAAATATCTTGTATGGTCAATTTCAATACCATTCAGTTCATAGCGGATTTCATCAAAGAGATATGCAACAAAATTATTTTTCAACTGAAAGTTGGGTGTAGATTTCGATGTTTTTTCGTCTACAACAAGTCCTTCCACATATATATAGCTTTCACTGGGTAACACATATAGATCTTGGTTTTGTATTGAAATTCTTATTTCATCGTTGTTGTTAAAAGACTGAAGGTATGGTATGTATGTGTGATAATCCTTTTTGATAATATTTTCGTCAGATATTGGTTTATCTAAAACGTCTATTATTGAACTCATTTTATTTTCAGTTTAAAGTTCAGTGACTTGAGAAAACTCTTGTTTGCTGCTGCAAGCGATTTTTGACGAACAGATCTTTTCAGTTGTTGCTTAGATTGTAACGTTTGAGAATTAGATGTTGCTGTAGTATTCTTCGATATACTCGTGTTGTATATTATCATTATTTAGTTGTCCTTAAATGTATTCGTTTTGTAATTTCCTCACCTCTGAAATTAATTAAGTCGCCGTTTTGATCAACCACGCGAAGAGCTAGTGAACTTATCTCTCTGGAGTTTACTGGCAAATAAATAAGATTTTTGGGAATCTCAACTATTTTATATCCAGCCGGTACATTAATCGGAAATTCATGTAGTGTATGAGCTTTAGAATTATTCATATAAGTATTAACCACAATACTGCTTTCAATCCTCAAGAGATTCACCTTAAAGATATTCACTGGAAGATCAGAGTAATGTTCTTTGTTTGGCGTTAATATTCTGCTATTGAATCCTAAAAGTCTACCTATTGTATTTTCTTTATCAAAATATATTGGTTCTTTAGAGCTGCTGACTTTGACTTGCATTGTATTGTTATAGCTTCAATCAAAATTTTGTTTTCTGGTCTATATCGTTTTTATTGTTCTTCTATATAGTCAACTATATCACTTAATTCATAAGATCCGATCGGTATTTCAATTACAAGTTCACCGATATAAAATATATTGTTGTAGACATCCACATTCGGGATACTGTTGTATGAATGAAAATCAGTTAGAGCACATTCATAGGTTCCGTTTAAATCAATAGGAGGAAAATAATTAGCAGATAGCTCTGATGAATTGGAGCTCAGAGTCAATGTTATTGACATTGTGACTGTTTGATTGTAAATAAATGAGGTTAAACACACAGTATGATTTATAAGAAGCAGTTTCGTATTTATTATTTATTTACTTATTTTAAACTAAATTAAATATTGATGCCATTGTTGTTGTTTTTGTTGTTGTTTATTTATTGTATTCTTCCATTTACAATATCTCATCTTTGCTTATCCAAGAATTGTGCTCATTACCAAAGCCCAGCCACTTGACAAACACCTTATGTCCTTTAGTTTTGAGAACCTTTTCAACTAGGTATGTATTAGGATATCTGGTTTTTGAAAGTTCTTCTTCATAGAATCCGCGGAAATCCTATTATTCCGCGATAGTCTTCTAATATATATGTTGTAGGATATGTATTTTGTACTCTTTTAATTGTAAAGATTTCTGTTGTCCAATTCGGAGTATAACCTTTTTCAAAAATGTTTTTATATTTGCTTATGCGTACATGATCTCTTGCATTAAATTTTGACATTTTATACATCTTTAAATGACTGTATACTGTGTTTAAAAGCTGTTTTTCATTTGTTGAATTTACTTTAATCGGTGACATTTTAATGGTGCGATGAATTTTTCTATTGTATGCATCAAGTAAATCTCTATACATATCAATCCAATTATATGAACCATTTAAGCTAAATTCCTTCCACATCATTCCTTTTAATGTTCTATTGAATCGTTCTACTATTGAGGCTTTCATAGTGCTATATGTTGAGTAGTGATTAATATTGTATTTATTCATCAACTGACTGAAATGTTTATTGAAAAATTCTTTACCATCGTCTGTTTGCAAGTTTTTCGGTATTCGTCCCAATTTGAAAATGTTCTCCATTGCCTGAGTTGTTTCGAATGCATTTTTTGAGAATGTATCAATTACAGTTAGCAAAAATCGATAATTTCTATTGTCTAAGGAATAATTTCCCATTTCAACTAAATCAGCTTGCCAAAGATCATCTATTGCTTTCATCACAAGTCTACGACGTACAAAACGTTTTCGAGCCTGCTTATGCAATTCATTTACAACATTTCTCTTTGAAGACATCTTATTTTTCCAGTCGCTGTTTTAAGTGTGTTGTGATCTACTTGATGCACTTGCACCTATTGATACGAACATGTAATTTTCTATTCTATAAATTTTTTCTCGTAGCTCTTCAATTTCCATATCAAAAAGTGATTTATTACCATCCATTTTCTTATTGATATCCTGCAAATGAGCATTAAGATTTTCTAACTAGAAAGCTACTTCTTGTTGCTGTTTTTTGAGTTCAGTTTGCAGAAACAATTTACTGATAACATCGTTTTCCTCCACAGCATTTGCAACATTTTTGATTCTCTTGCATTGGACATCAATGTTTTTGTTCGTATGCATAAAGAAGCCCAACAACTTAGGCGCATTTTTGGTTGAAATTACTTCACTTCTATCGTTAATATAATGCCCAAATTTATCAACGGACATGTTTTATATAAAAATCTATGTATGTATATAGTTTATACAATTATATTAGCTTCACGTAGTTCTTCAATAATTGAGACAATTTCTTTTTTGTGATTAGTATGGCCTGCAGACTGTGATGCAAGCAGTAGTCTAAGTCGATCTACCAACTCGTTTGGATCATCCCAGTATATATAGTTTGGATTACGAGGTTTAAACTGCATCAAACCCCTTCCTAAATAATTACTTTTTGTTACATCTGATGAGCCTGTATGATTGTCTCCTTTGAAAAGTTTTCCAATAATATGTTTGTACTTATGGGCTATGCTCCCTTTGATTTGACCATCAGACTTATAGCCTCTACTGTGGGCATTGGTAGCAAGTAATATTTTTTTATATATTTCAAGCTCGAATTTATCATAGTTTTTTGGTGCTTTATGAAACATTAAAGAAAAAAGTCCTGGCGTGAGCGCCCATATTTGTCCCCCAACCTGTATCTTATCTTGATTTAACTCGATGGTGCTATTACCAAATCTCCATTCGTTATTATTATCTTTATGTGGACCATAGTTAGTATCTAGTTCGTTTCTCGATTGCAATAGTGATAAGTCAGAATAACTTTCTTTGTGAGTAAAAGTCATCTTCATCATAATTACTGCTACTTTTACTATTAGATTGCTTAAAAATTTTTTCTTCACTTAGTTTCTTGGGCGTACTCGTTTCCAATTTTATTGTTGAGTTCTGAGGATGAAAACTTTCATTGTCATCAATTCCAGTTTCATTATCACTCGGTTATTTTTTTAACTGGTCTACCAACGTATTTAGAGCTATTGATAAATTCTTTTAAAGGTTCTGTGATAGGCTTGAATGTATCTGTTAATTGCTGATGTGTATCTATTTCACCAGTTTTTATACTACGAAGCTTTTTCTTCAAGATATTTCTTGTTGCCACCAAGTCTTTAAGAATTTGTTCATTCATTTTAGCTATCAGGTCAGTTCAATAGGAAGCAGATCAGGTTATCAGGTCAGTTTAACAGCTATCAGGTCAGTTTATCAGGTACCAGATCAGCTTATCAGGTCAGTTTATCAGGTATCAGACCAGCTTATCAGGTCAGTTTAACAGGTATCAGATCAGCTTATCAGGTCAGTTTAACAGGTATCAGGTCAGTTTATCAGGTATCAGATCTGCTTATCTGATCAGTTACAATAATCACATGTATAAAGTTTGAAGTCAGATTAAATACTGCAGGGTGCGTTTGATGAACAGTAAATTATATTATGATGAAGTAATCAAATGACTTTCTATAACGACCATTGTTTAGTTCATTATCTTTACTTATCACCAAAAATCCGTATTTTTCCTTCCAACATTCTCTACAAATTCGTTGAAACATTTCAAAGTTCATGTCGCTGGCAACGTGATCATCATATACATGTTTCATATTTGTCGCATCTTGTTTAAACATAATAATTACATTAGCATTATCTCTTATCAAATGTTTTGGAATCCGCGTGTAAGTCTGACACAAGTAAAATGAGTCTACTTTCTTATGACGACCCATACAAAAATATGCACGTATTTTGTTTTGCTTTTCACATGCAACATCATCAAAAATCATAATTGAATTGCAAGCTATAAGTTTTGAAAAATTTCTACCGCAATGGATCTAGTGGAAAAATTTAATTCGTACAATACAAAATCCTTAATCCATATAAAGGATCTAGATGAAATATCCAAACACATTATCGTACGTGCAAAGCGAGTAACAACAAAGTATGGGGAAACAGTTCAACTTGAGCTGGAAAACCACATAATGTTTCTCCCCAACCGATACAATGCATTGACCAATGCAGAATTAGAAGATCCTTCGAATAATAAATATCGACTACAAAGAAAAGGAGAGCGAAACCTGATCTTAGAAAGCGAGATGAACGAGTTTTTAATACCAAACTCCCAGTACCCCGTTTGGCAGTAAAAAATATGTTATGTTCATATATTTGTAATTAACAAGAAAAAAAAATAATAATAAAAAAGAAAATGTTTTTAAATATGTATGTATATAAATATATATGATTGTGTTTTATTTAATATCTTTGGTTATATCATAAAGAAATTCAAACATAAGTGACCGCAATTATATGTATTAAAGTTTTGATATTGATTGTAGTTGTATTGAATATTTCTACCTAAATATTTGATTAATTCTAGAGGAGGTTGTAAATTTCCAAAGCTGTCGAAATATTGTTTTTCATTCTTGTTCCTATAGTATGCTACCCAATGAGTACCTGGGCCTGTTGATAAATCCAAATTGATTATTCCACACTCTACAGTCTTTGGTCGTTTTGGTAGTGAATCCAACATATAAACTCCTCTAAAGTGTGGAATATATTTTGAAAATTTTCTTAGATCAAATTCTGATAATGGTCTGTTGGGTAGCATTTCTAATAGTTTTTTGAATGATCTTTACAAACAAGTC
The DNA here is from genome assembly GCA_963675445.1 of Linnaemya vulpina. Taxonomy (NCBI): domain Eukaryota; kingdom Metazoa; phylum Arthropoda; class Insecta; order Diptera; family Tachinidae; genus Linnaemya; species Linnaemya vulpina. Next base: position 54,769,284 of record OY776276.1, on the reverse strand, counting down.
CATAACCGTTTTTATATGGTTTAAGGTACAGTCCTTCTCCCACAGCAATAGACTCCATTGCCTTATTGTGTCTGGTGGCTTCCTCAAGTTGTTTTTTTGCATTCTTTGTTGCATTTACAGCTTTAGCTATAGCGGCACCTCCAGTTGCTAGACTACCAAGTGCACCTAGAGCAGTTAGAATCGGTATTATGGGCAAAAAACCACCAATTTTTGGAACATTTATAATACGCGGTATTATAACACGAGCTTTTTTCCCCTTAAGAGATTTACTGATAGCTTTACGAGCAATCTTAATGGCTGAATTAATATCTTGTGGTTTTTTCTTCTTCAATATCTTTGTTGCTGATTTAATTGTTTTATGAAACAGATTTTTGTCATTTATACGAATTCGTGGTGATGGTCTTTTCACTGTAATCCTTTTCTTTGCTTCAACACCCATACCAAGTTTAGTTTTTGCTTTCATTGCGTTGGTGACTATATATGAAAATGTTTTTTCTGCAAGATCACTATCTTTTGAAAGAACTCTTTCCCAAGCCGTATTTTCAAGAATTTTGTCAGCTTGATGTCTGCTGTTTAAGTCTTTATTTTTCGAGTAAGCAATATCGTGATTTTTGCAAGCAGCATCCAATAAGTTGATTCCTTTATCTTCTCTATCTAAACGCTTTTGTAATCTTGTGCCAGGTCCACAATACTGGTATCCAGGAAGATGTAATTCAAAAGGTAGAGAATTTATTGCTTTATTTAGTAAACCTTCTCCAACGATAGTTTGTTTGTGACTAAAATTTTTGTTATAAAGTACAACCATATTAATTTAATCTACAATAAAAGATAATGTTTGCAAGTTTAGCAAGTAGTTATTAAAATGCGCTTCATAAAACAACATAAAAATATTTTAGTTCGTAATACTGATATTTGTTCAAATGACAGTAAAAAAATAAGACATAGTTCCTTGTTACCAAATTCTATTCGAGCATTAATAGTTGGTCCTTCAAACTGTGGAAAAACTAACATAATGATTAGTTTGCTGGAAAGTCCTAATGGTCTCAAGTTTGAAAATATTTACTTGTGCTCAAAATCTTTATATCAACCTAAATATGAATACCTAAAGAAATTAATTTCACCAAATAAGGGAATCGGATACTACACATTTGCAGAAAACGAGGACGTTGTTCCTCCTAGTGGAGCTAAAAGCAATTCAATTATGATTTTTGATGATGTTGCATGTGAAAAGCAAAACAATATACGTGCATATTTTTGTATGGGTCGTCATAAGAAAGTAGACTCATTTTACTTGTGTCAGACTTACACGCGGATTCCAAAACATTTGATAAGAGATAATGCTAATGTAATTATTATGTTTAAACAAGATGCGACAAATATGAAACATGTATATGATGATCACGTTGCCAGCGACATGAACTTTGAAATGTTTCAACGAATTTGTAGAGAATGTTGGAAGGAAAAGTACGGATTTTTGGTGATAAGTAAAGATAATGAACTAAACAATGGTCGTTATAGAAAGTCATATGATTACTTCATCATAATATAATTTACTGTTCATCAAACGCACCCTGCAGTATTTAATCTGACTTCAAACTTTATACATGTGATTATTGTAACTGATCAGATAAGCAGATCTGATACCTGATAAACTGACCTGATACCTGTTAAACTGACCTGATAAGCTGGTCTGATACCTGTTAAACTGACCTGATAAGCTGGTCTGATACCTGATAAACTGACCTGATAAGCTGATCTGGTACCTGATAAACTGACCTGATAGCTGTTAAACTGACCTGATAACCTGATCTGCTTCCTATTGAACTGACCTGATAGCTAAAATGAGTGAACAAATTCTTAAAGACTTGGTGGCAACAAGAAATATCTTGAAGAAAAAGCTTCGTAGTATAAAAACTGGTGAAATAGATACACATCAGCAATTAACAGATACATTCAAGCCTATCACAGAACCTTTAAAAGAATTTATCAATAGCTCTAAATACGTTGGTAGACCAGTTAAAAAAGAACCGAGTGATAAGGAAACTGGAATTGGTGACAATGAAAGTTTTCATCCTCAGAACTCAACAATAAAATTGGAAACGAGTACGCCCAAGAAACTAAGTGAAGAAAAAATTTTTAAGCAATCTAATAGTAAAAGTAGCAGTAATTATGATGAAGATGACTTTTACTCACAAAATTCGAATAATGAAGAAAGTTATTCTGACTTATCACTATTGCAATCGAGAAACGAACTAGATACTAACTATGGTCCACATAAAGATAATAATAACGAATGGAGATTTGGTAATAGCACCATCGAGTTAAATCAAGATAAGATACAGGTTGCGGGACAAATATGGGCGCTCACGCCAGGACTTTTTTCTTTAATGTTTCATAAAGCACCAAAAAACTATGATAAATTCGAGCTTGAAATATATAAAAAAATATTACTTGCTACCAATGCCCACAGTAGAGGCTATAAGTCTGATGGTCAAATCAAAGGGAGCATAGCCCATAAGTACAAACATATTATTGGAAAACTTTTCAAAGGAGACAATCATACAGGCTCATCAGATGTAACAAAAAGTAATTATTTAGGAAGGGGTTTGATGCAGTTTAAACCTCGTAATCCAAACTATATGTACTGGGATGATCTAAACGAGTTGGTAGATCGACTTAGACTACTGCTTGCATCACAGTCTGCAGGCCATACTAATCACAACAACGAAATTGTCTCAATTATTGAAGAACTACGTGAAGCTAATATAATTGTATAAACTATATACATACATAGATTTTTATATAACACATGTCCGTTGATAAATTTGGGCATTATATAAACGATAGAAGTGAAGTAATTTCAACCAAAAATGCGCCTAAGTTGTTGGGCTTCTTTATGCATACGAACAAAAACATTGATGTCCAATACAAGAGAATCAAAAATGTTGCAAATGCTGTGGAGGAAAACGATGTTATCAGTAAATTGTTTCTGCAAACTGAACTCAAAAAACAGCAACAAGAAGTAGCTTTCTAGTTAGAAAATCTTAATGCTCATTTGCAGGATATCAATAAGAAAATGGATGGTAATAAATCACTTTTTGATATGGAAATTGAAGAGCTACGAGAAAAAATTTATAGAATAGAAAATTACATGTTCGTATCAATAGGTGCAAGTGCATCAAGTAGATCACAACACACTTAAAACAGCGACTGGAAAAATAAGATGTCTTCAAAGAGAAATCTTGTAAATGAATTGCATAAGCAGGCTCGAAAACGTTTTGTACGTCGTAGACTTGTGATGAAAGCAATAGATGATCTTTGGCAAGCTGATTTAGTTGAAATGGGAAATTATTCCTTAGACAATAGAAATTATCGATTTTTGCTAACTGTAATTGATACATTCTCAAAAAATGCATTCGAAACAACTCAGGCAATGGAGAACATTTTCAAATTGGGACGAATACCGAAAAACTTGCAAACAGACGATGGTAAAGAATTTTTCAATAAACATTTCAGTCAGTTGATGAATAAATACAATATTAATCACTACTCAACATATAGCACTATGAAAGCCTCAATAGTAGAACGATTCAATAGAACATTAAAAGGAATGATGTGGAAGGAATTTAGCTTAAATGGTTCATATAATTGGATTGATATGTATAGAGATTTACTTGATGCATACAATAGAAAAATTCATCGCACCATTAAAATGTCACCGATTAAAGTAAATTCAACAAATGAAAAACAGCTTTTAAACACAGTATACAGTCATTTAAAGATGTATAAAATGTCAAAATTTAATGCAAGAGATCATGTACGCATAAGCAAATATAAAAACATTTTTGAAAAAGGTTATACTCCGAATTGGACAACAGAAATCTTTACAATTAAAAGAGTACAAAATACATATCCTACAACATATATATTAGAAGACTATCGCGGAATAATAGGATTTCCGCGGATTCTATGAAGAAGAACTTTCAAAAACCAGATATCCTAATACATACCTAGTTGAAAAGGTTCTCAAAACTAAAGGATATAAGGTGTTTGTCAAGTGGCTGGGCTTTGGTAATGAGCACAATTCTTGGATAAACAAAGATGAGATATTGTAAATGGAAGAATACAATAAATAAACAACAACAAAAACAACAACAATGGCATCAATATTTAATTTAGTTTAAAATAAGTAAATAAATAATAAATACGAAACTGCTTCTTATAAATCATACTGTGTGTTTAACCTCATTTATTTACAATCAAACAGTCACAATGTCAATAACATTGACTCTGAGCTCCAATTCATCAGAGCTATCTGCTAATTATTTTCCTCCTATTGATTTAAACGGAACCTATGAATGTGCTCTAACTGATTTTCATTCATACAACAGTATCCCGAATGTGGATGTCTACAACAATATATTTTATATCGGTGAACTTGTAATTGAAATACCGATCGGATCTTATGAATTAAGTGATATAGTTGACTATATAGAAGAACAATACAAACGATATAGACCAGAAAACAAAATTTTGATTGAAGCTATAACAATACAATGCAAGTCAAAGTCAGCAGCTCTAAAGAACCAATATATTTTGATAAAGAAAATACAATAGGTAGACTTTTAGGATTCAATAGCAGAATATTAACGCCAAACAAAGAACATTACTCTGATCTTCCAGTGAATATCTTTAAGGTGAATCTCTTGAGGATTGAAAGCAGTATTGTGGTTAATACTTATATTAATAATTCTAAAGCTCATACACTACATGAATTTCCGATTAATGTACCGGCTGGATATAAAATAGTTGAGATTCCCAAAAATCTTATTTATTTGCCAGTAAACTCCAGAGAGATAAGTTCACTAGCTCTTCGCGTGGTTGATCAAAACGGCGACTTAATTAATTTCAGAGGTGAGGAAATTACAAAACGAATACATTTAAGGACAACTAAATAATGATAATATACAACACGAGTATATCGAAGAATACTACAGCAACATCTAATTCTCAAACGTTACAATCTAAGCAACAACTGAAAAGATCTGTTCGTCAAAAATCGCTTGCAGCAGCAAACAAGAGTTTTCTCAAGTCACTGAACTTTAAACTGAAAATAAAATGAGTTCAATAATAGACGTTTTAGATAAACCAATATCTGACGAAAATATTATCAAAAAGGATTATCACACATACATACCATACCTTCAGTTTTTTAACAACAACGATGAAATAAGAATTTCAATACAAAACCAAGATCTATATGTGTTACCCAGTGAAAGCTATATATATGTGGAAGGACTTGTTGTAGACGAAAAAACATCGAAATCTACACCCAACTTTCAGTTGAAAAATAATTTTGTTGCATATCTCTTCGATGAAATCCGCTATGAACTGAATGGTATTGAAATTGATCATACAAGATATTTGGGAGCCACCAGTACCATAAAAAATTTGGTTTCTTTATCACCTACGGAAAGCGTTGTGTTGCAAAATGCTGGATGGAATAAACTTGATAAAATAGATCTTCAAAATGGAAATTTTAATTTCTATGTACCACTCAAACTTCTTTTAGGATTCGCTGAAGACTACAATAAAGTTTTATTAAATGGTAAACATGAATTGATACTCTTGCGTAATAAGAACGATGAAGATCTTGTACACTCGAATGTTTCCACCGAGAAAGCAAAACTTACAATTTCACTAATATCATGGAGAATTCCACATGTTCAATTATCTGATCATAGTAAATTGAATATGATCAAAATACTTAATAATGGTGCTGCTATACCAATGGCATTCCGTAGTTGGGATTGTCATATGAATCCACACCTTAATACGGGAACCAATCACATATGAAATGTTAAACTGGCCGCTAATAAAGAACGCCCTCGTTTTGTCTTGATTGCCTTTCAACAAGAAAACAAGTTTGTTCATTGTGATCTTACTAACTTAAAAGTACATTTAAACTCAACCTCTTACCCATATGACGATCTTAATATAAAATTCAAAAATGAGCGCTATGCGATTCTATATGATATGTATCTAAGATTCCAACAAAGCTACTACATGAAACAACCCCAATCTCTTCTAACAGGTCAAGAGTTTAAAAATAACGCTCCAATTATTGTAGTTGATGTCAGTCACCAAAACGAAACGCTCAATATCGGACCAATCGACATAAAAATTGAATTTGAAACAGCAACAAATATTCCAGCAAAAACATCAGCTTACTGCGTTCTTATTCATGACCGCGTAATAGAATACATACCAATAAAAGGTCAAGTCCGGAAGCTCTTATAAATTAAATAACATGGATGGTGATATTGTTTTTGTAGACTTGCAAGGTTTCAAAACTAATTCAAATGACTTCATCGCAAAAGAACTAGCTGTAGTTTTCAGCAACAAGGAATGGTTCAATTTCATCATAAAACCTCCTTTTGATTTCGCATGTTTATCAGCCAAAAAACAGAGAGAAGCAGTTTGGTTAACAAAAAACTATCATCATATTAACTGGAATGATGGATCAGTCTCATTTCAAAGCGTTTGCAAGTTTTTAAAATCGAATATAAGAAATTCACAAATATATTTTAAGGGGGGAGAGAAGAAAAAATGGCTGGAAAAAATTATTCATCAAACAGTTTATAACATTGAAGACATTGGCTGCATTAATTTCAAACAAATGGAAACTAAGCATTCCATATATCTCTATTGTAGCTATCACGACTATGGTGTTTGTGCCTTAAGGAATGCAATTTTACTTAAAAATGAAAGTGTTAACAAACTTTTAAGTAAATGCTTATAAAAATTAAAATAAATGTCTTTTTATTTCAAACAAAAAACCTACATACATATTTATATTTTTCAGAGAACACACAAACAAACATACACAATGGTTCATTCATTCATTCAAATGGTCAAGGGAATATTTGGGCACAAAGAATAAACGCTTATTATTTGTTTGTATGTATATGCGTAAATGAAATAAATTTGTAGATATTTATGTACGCATGAATATGTACACCTTATCACATTTTATACTGACCAGGAAAGCAAGAAAGCGGACTGTCATACAGACTCACCAATCGTCACACACAGACTGTCTGACAGCCAGACATTCCAACCGCCACTCAGAACACAAAAAGTACACACACTTAAACAAGATCTGAATAATTAAATTATTCCTCCAGACTCAAGCACTGCAAGCAAAAAAGTAAAAAAAAAACACTGAATTGCTGGACGACAAATCTTAAGTAAACACACCAAATTTTAATAAGCAAAAAAATAAAAGAAAAAATCTCACTCCAGCAAGAAGGAACGAACCACAAACATTAAGGGTATCCATATATAACTACTACACTTTTTAAATAGTGTAATTCCTAAAAATGCTTCTAAATTTTTTTATTCACCAGGCGTACACAGTGTAAATGGACAGACAGAAATTCCCACGCTCACATACCGACGGACATGTATTCTCAAAGTCACATATGGACAGACACAAATTCCCACGCTCACATACCGACGGACATGTATTCTCAAGGTCACATATGGACAGACACAAATTCCCACGCTCACATACCGATGGACATGTATTCTCAAGGTCACATATGGACAGACACAAATTCCCACGCTCACATACCGACGGACATGTATTCTCAAGGTCACACATGGACAGACACAAATTCCCACGCTCACATACCTACGGACATGTATTCTCAAGGTCACATATGGACAGACACAAATTCCCACGCCTACCCCAACATTTTATTTAAAAAAAAAAAACAACAATGTGAACGCCCCTACTAAACCGTGGGAAAAAATACACACAAGAACACACACAAAATGAAATTTGAGAATTTTGTGAAATTTGAGAATTTTGGCAATTAAAATTGAAAAATTTAAAATTTAATTGCTGAAATTTAATATTTTTAATTATCGCAACACATACAGTTCCCTACTACTTACTCGATCATAAAATGGAACGGACTCACCGAATCAACTAATCTGTTGAATGATTTAACCTTCCTTCTTTCCAGCAGATTCCGTTTCCAAGATACCACTGGTTGGCAGTATCGACTCACTTTTCCACTTTACCATCAAATTCTTCGAAAGCAGACCCCTCGGCTGGTAATAAACCCGGCTTGTTTATCACTTTTCTTTTCTTGGTTTCTTTTTTTATAAATTAATTTTTTTATAATATTTATTAATAATTCTCTTGATTTTTATTATTTATTAATAATTTTCTTTATTTATGTAATGTTCTAAGTTTTTTATTTATTAATAATTAAGAAATCTTTCTTTAACGCATTAATCGTTTTGGCAACCGCTGTTGTGTCTTTACTCTATTCTCTGCAAGCCAGAATTGATTTTTTATTTTTCTAGAAATATTGACCTACCTCAACAGTTTTTCAATTCGCCCTAAAAATACCTACAATACTTAAAATTTTTTTTAAATTTTTATATTTTTTTTCTCTAACTCATATAGATAACCTATCATACAATAGCTTTTCAATCGTTTTTTAATGCAAGTGTCATATAACACTGCCATCATGAAATTTAACATTTATAACAAACTTATAGGTCAGAAAAAAAATTGGCGTGCATATTCGCATACAGATCAAAGTAGACACAACAATAACAAGTGATCGTGCATAAGAAAAGAAATCTGTTTATACTTCTTCTGCCGTATTAACCCTTTGAGAACTTCCACACCATACAAGATTACCCACATATATATGTATATATATATATATATATATATATATATATATATACTAGCGAAACCCCACACACTTCGTAGTGCAAAAAGAAAATAAAAAACTTAATTCGAATTCATTTAAATCAGTGATAAACTGCTGTTATTGTAATGCTCTGTGCTAAACAACATTTGTTGTTTTTCCATTTTCGGTGCAAATATACAAAACCGATAGTTTGCCAACGCGTGAAAAAGCTACATAGAACTGTCCATGTGAGAAAACTGGATACACTAAATTCAGTCCACAAATTTGTAAAGATAGGCAAGGCGAACAGGAAACTGAAGTCGTTTAAATTCAAATGGTATATCAGACGAAATCATTGGCATACGTGGAATGAATACATCTTCGCCTTTTAATTTTCAAGTAAAAATTGTAGCTTCAATTACATAAGCCATCAACCTTTTAATAGCAAGTCCTGTAACATTCCACAAACGGGGTTGGTTGATATTACGAAGCATAATAATAGTGGCTCCAACTTTCTATTAGAGATTATGCGGAGGCAATCCTGGTAAGTCCAATGAAATCTAAAATTCTGTTGGATAACTCAAAACATCTTCTTCATTTGTAACAGTACCGACAGACTTGTGCAACACCACTTCACCAGGAATCATTGATTGTATAGCCATGTTTTATTCAGTAACACCATGTTTGTATATTGCTGTGTTATGTAAGTGAAAATACATTCAATAAATCCCTCTTTTGACTGTACGAAACGGCAAAAATCATTTGGGAATGTTATCAATCCAGTGTCATCAATTGGGATTGCACCATTCCCAATTTTCGGCAATTGCTTAGAGAACTTATCAGCAGATGTACTCATTCTGCAACTGAACACGAACGTTGATAGTGAGTTTCAATATTTTAACAAATCTCCATAAGTATGAAGACTTTAAGCGAGCGTTGATTTCATCGGCAGCAGCCGATCTAGGAATGACGGGCAATGTTTGCCTAAAATCGCCTGACAATAAAATTAGCGCATCACCAAACAACTCTGAGTTATCTCGGAGATCTTTCATTGTTCTTTCCCAAGCTTCAATAGATTTCTTATTCACGTACTCAAGTATATGACGTAGGCTGTGCATGGACCGTGTATCATATTTTGCACAACAGTAGTAGGGAACTGTATGTGCAGCGACCATTAAAAATATTAAATTTCAGCAATTAAATTTGAAATTTTTCAATTTTAATTGCCAAAATTCTCAAATTTCACAAAATTCTCAAATTTTATTTTGTGTGTGTTCGTGTGTGTATTTTTTCCCACGGTTTAATAGGGGCGTTCACATTGTTGTTTTTTTTTATAATAATATGTTAGGGTAGGCGTGGGAATTTGTGTCTGTCCATATGTGACCTTGAGAATACATGTCCGTCGGTATGTGAGCGTGGGAATTTGTGTCTGTCCATATGTGACCTTGAGAATACATGTCCGTCGGTATGTGAGCGTGGGAATTTGTGTCTGTCCATATGTGACCTTGAGAATACATGTCCGTCGGTATGTGAGCGTGGGAATTTGTGTCTGTCCATATGTGACCTTGAGAATATATGTCCGTCGGTATGTGAGCGTGGGAATTTCTGTCTGTCCATTTACACTGTGTACGCCTGGTGAATAAAAAAATTTAGAAGCATTTTTAGGAATTACACTATTTAAAAAGTGTAGTAGTTATATATGGATACCCTTAATGTTTGTGGTTCGTTCCTTCTTGCTGGAGTGAGATTTTTTCTTTTATTTTTTTGCTTATTAAAATTTGGTGTGTTTACTTAAGATTTGTCGTCCAGCAATTCAGTGTTTTTTTTTTATTACTTTTTTGCTTGCAGTGCTTGAGTCTGGAGGAATAATTTGATTATTCTGATCTTGAAGACGTTGTGAAAAAAAAAAATTACTATTGCATAAATATTGAAACTGATGTTTGGTTTATTTTATACATGACGATCATCGATGGATTTTATTTGGGGATCTGGATGATGGTGCGATTTCTATATTTTGTAGAATATGAATATTTATGCTATGTTTAAGTGTGTGTGTTTTTTGTGTTCTGAGTGGCGGTTGGAATGTCTGCCTGTCAGACAGTCTGTGTGTGTGACGATTGGTGAGTCTGTATGATGTCCGCTTTCCTGGTCAGTATAAAATGTGATAAGGTGTACATATTCATGCGTACATAAATATCTACAAATTTATTTCATTTACGCATATACATACAAACAAATAATAAGCGTTTATTCTTTGTGCCCAAATATTCCCTTGACCATTTGAATGAATGAATGAACCATTGTGTATGTTTGTTTGTGTGTTCTCTGAAAAAAATAAATATGTATGTAGGTTTTTTTGTTTGAAATAAAAAGACATTTATTTTAATTTTTATAAGCATTTATTTAAAAGTTTGTTAACACTTTCATTTTTAAGTAAAATTGCATTCCTTAAGGCACAAACACCATAGTCATGATAGCTACAATAGAGATATATTGAATGCTTAGTTTCCATTTGTTTGAAATTAATGCAGCCAATGTCTTCAATGTTATAAACTGTTTGATAAATAATTTTTTCCAGCCATTTTTTCTTCTCTCCACCCTTAACATATATTTGTGAATTTCTTATATTCGATTTTAAAAACTTGCAAACGCTTTGAAATGAGACTGATCCATCATTCCAGTTAATATGATGATAGTTTTTTGTTAACCAAACTGCTTCTCTCTGTTTTTTGGCTGATAAACATGCGAAATCAAAAGGAGGTTTTATGATGAAATTGAACCATTCCTTGTTGCTGAAAACTACAGCTAGTTCTTTTGCGATGAAGTCATTTGAATGAGTTTTGAAACCTTGCAAGTCTACAAAAACAATATCACCATCCATGTTATTTAATTTATAAGAGCTTCCGGACTTGACCTTTTATTGGTATGTATTCTATTAGGCGGTCATGAATAAGAACGCAGTAAGCTGATGTTTTTGCTGGAATATTTGTTGCTGTTTCAAATTCAATTTTTATGTCGATTGGTCCGATATTGAGCGTTTCGTTTTGGTGACTGACATCAACTACAATAATTGGAGCGTTATTTTTAAACTCGACCTGTTAGAAGAGGTTGGGGTTGTTTCATGTAGTAGCTTTGTTGGAATCTTAGATACATATCATATAGAATCGCATAGCGTTCATTTTTGAATTTTATATTAAGATCGTCATATGGGTAAGAGGTTGAGTTTAAATGTACTTTTAAGTTAGTAAGATCACAATGAACAAACTTGTTTTCTTGTTGAAAGGCAATCAAGACAAAACGAGGGCGTTCTTTATTAGCGGCCAGTTTAACATTCCATATGTGATTGGTTCCCGTATTAAGGTGTGGATTCATATGACAATCCCAACTACGGAATGCCATTGGTATAGCAGCACCATTATTAAGTATTTTGATCATATTCAATTTACTATTATCAGATAATTGAACATGTGGAATTCTCCATGATATTAGTGAAATTGTAAGTTTTGCTTTCTCGGTGGAAACATTCGAGTGTACAAGATCTTCATCGTTCTTATTACGCAAGAGTATCAATTCATGTTTACCATTTAATAAAACTTTATTGTAGTCTTCAGCGAATCCTAAAAGAAGTTTGAGTGGTACATAGAAATTAAAATTTCCATTTTGAAGATCTATTTTATCAAGTTTATTCCATTTAGCATTTTGCAACACAACGCTTTCCGTAGGTGATAAAGAAACCAAATTTTTTATGGTACTGGTGGCTCCCAAATATCTTGTATGATCAATTTCAATACCATTCAGTTCATAGCGGATTTCATCAAAGAGATATGCAACAAAATTATTTTTCAACTGAAAGTTGGGTGTAGATTTCGATGTTTTTTCGTCTACAACAAGTCCTTCCACATATATATAGCTTTCACTGGGTAACACATATAGATCTTGGTTTTGTATTGAAATTCTTATTTCATCGTTGTTGTTAAAAGACTGAAGGTATGGTATGTATGTGTGATAATCCTTTTTGATAATATTTTCATCAGATATTGGTTTATCTAAAACGTCTATTATTGAACTTATTTTGTTTTCAGTTTAAAGTTCAGTGACTTGAGAAATCTCTTATTTGCTGCTGTAAGCGATTTTTGACGAACAGATCTTTTCAATTGTTGCTTAGGTTGTAACGTTTGAGAATTAGATGTTGCTGTAGTATTCTTCGATATACTCGTGTTGTATATTATCATTATTTAGTTGTCCTTAAATGTATTCGTATTGTAATTTCCTCACCTCTGAAATTAATTAAGTCGCCGGTTTGATCAACCACGCGAAGAGCTAGTGAACTTATCTCTCTGGAGTTTACTGGCAAATAAATAAGATTTTTAGGAATCTCAACTATTTTATATCCAGCCGGTACATTAATCGGAAATTCATGTAGTGTATGTAAGTATTAACCACAATACTGCTTTCAATCCTTAAGAGATTCACCTTAAAGATATTCACTGGAAGATCAGAGTAATGTTCTTTGTTTGGCGTTAAAATTCTGCTATTGAATCCTAAAAGTCTACCTATTGTATTTTCTTTATTAAAATATATTGGTTCTTTAGAGCTGCTGACTTTGACTTGCATTGTATTGTTATTAGCTTCAATCAAAATTTTGTTTTCTGGTCTATATCGTTTGTATTGTTCTTCTATATAGTCAACTATATCATTTAATTCATAAGATCCGATCGGTATTTCAATTACAAGTTCACCGATATGAAATATATTGTTGTAGACATCCACATTCGGGATACTGTTGTATGAATGAAAATCAGTTAGAGCACATTCATAGGTTCCGTTTAAATCAATAGGAGGAAAATAATTAGCAGATAGCTCTGATGAATTGGAGCTCAGAGTCAATGTTATTGACATTGTGACTGTTTGATTGTAAATAAATGAGGTTAAACACACAGTATGATTTATAAGAAGCAGTTTCGTATTTATTGTTTATTTACTTATTTTAAACTAAATTAAATATTGATGCCATTGTTGTTGTTTATTTATTGTATTCTTCCATTTACAATATCTCATCTTTGCTTATCCAAGAATTGTGCTCATTACCAAAGCCCAGCCACTTGACAAACACCTTATGTCCTTTAGTTTTGAGAACCTTTTCAACTAGGTATGTATTAGGATATCTGGTTTTTGAAAGTTCTTCTTCATAGAATCCGCCTTTAATAGGATTTCCGCGATAGTCTTCTAATATATATATGCTGTAGGATATGTATTTTGTACTCTTTTAATTGTAAAGATTTCTGTTGTCCAATTCGGAGTATAACCTTTTTCAAAAATGTTTTTATATTTGCTTATGCGTACATGATCTCCTGCATTAAATTTTGACATTTTATACATCTTTAAATGACTGTATACTGTGTTTAAAAGCTGTTTTTCATTTGTTGAATTTACTTTAATCGGTGACATTTTAATGGTGCGATGAATTTTTCTATTATATGCATCAAGTAAATCTCTATACATATCAATCCAATTATATGAACCATTTAAGCTAAATTCCTTCCACATCATTCCTTTTAATGTTCTATTGAATCGTTCTACTATTGAGGCTTTCATAGTGCTATATTTTGAGTAGTGATTAATATTGTATTTATTCATCAACTGACTAAAATGTTTATTGAAAAATTTTTACCATCATCTGTTTGCAAGTTTTTCGGTATTCGTCCCAATTTGAAAATATTCTCCATTGCCTGAGATGTTCCGAATGCATTCTTTCTGCTCAAAGGTACTGCCCAAGCAAATTTTGAGAATGTATCAATTACAGTTAGCAAAAATCGATAATTTCTATTGTCTAAGGAATAATTTCCCATTTCAACTAAATCAGCTTGCCAAAGATCATCTATTCCTTTCATCACAACTCTACGACGTACAAAACGTTTTCGAGCCTGCTTATGCAATTCATTTACAACATTTCTCTTTGAAGACATCTTATTTTTCCAGTCGCTGTTTTAAGTGTGTTGTGATCTACTTGATGCACTTGCACCTATTGATACGAACATGTAATTTTCTATTCTATAAATTTTTTCTCGTAGCTCTTCAATTTCCATATCAAAAAGTGATTTATTACCATCCATTTTCTTATTGATATCCTGCAAATGAGCATTAAGATTTTCTAACTGGAAAGCTACTTCTTGTTGCTGTTTTTTAAGTTCAGTTTGCAGAAACAATTTACTGATAACATCGTTTTCCTCCACAGCATTTGCAACATTTTTGATTCTCTTGTATTGGACATCAATGTTTTTGTTCGTATCCATAAAGAAGCCCAACAACTTAGGCGCATTTTTGGTTGAAATTACTTCACTTCTATCGTTAATATAATGCCCAAATTTAACAACGGACATGTTTTATATAAAAATCTATGTATGTATATAGTTTATACAATTATATTAGCTTCACGTAGTTCTTCAATAATTGAGACAATTTCGTTGTTGTGATTAGTATGGCCTGCAGACTGTGATGCAAGCAGTAGTCTAAGTCGATCTACCAACTCGTTTGGATCATCCCAGTATATATAGTTTGGATTATGAGGGTTAAACTGCATGAAACCCCTTCCTAAATAATTACTTTTTATTACATCTGATGAGCCTGTATGATTGTCTCCTTTGAAAAGGTTTCCAATAATATGTTTGTACTTATGGGCTATGCTCCCTTTGATTTGACCATCAGACTTATAGCCTCTCCTGTGGGCATTAGTAGCAAGTAATAAAATAAAAGTGCTTTATGAAACATTAAAGAAAAAAGTCCTGGCGTGAGCGCCCATATTTGTCCCCCAACCTGTATCTTATCTTGATTTAACTCAGTGGTGTTATTACCAAATCTCCATTCGTTATTATTATCTTTATGTGGACCATAGTTAGTATCTAGTTCGTTTCTCGATTGCAATAGTGATAAGTCAGAATAACTTTCTTCATTATTCGAATTTTGTGAGTAAAAGTCATCTTCATCATAATTACTGCTACTTTTACTATTAGATTGCTTAAAAATTTTTTCTTCAATTAGTTTCTTGGGCGTACTCGTTTCCAATTTTATTGTTGAGTTCTGAGGATGAAAACTTTCATTGTCATCAATTCCAGTTTCCTTATCACTCGGTTCTTTTTTAACTGGTCTACCAATGTATTTAGAGCTATTGATAAATTCTTTTAAAGGTTCTGTGATAGGCTTGAATGTATCTGTTAATTGCTGATGTGTATCTATTTCACCAGTTTTTATACTACGAAGCTTTTTCTTCAAGATATTTCTTGTTGCCACCAAGTCTTTAAGAATTTGTTCATTCATTTTAGCTATCAGGTCAGTTCAATAGGAAGCAGATCAGGTTATCAGGTCAGTTTAACAGCTATCAGGTCAGTTTATCAGGTACCAGATCAGCTTATCAGATCAGTTTATCAGGTATCAGACCAGCTTATTAGGTCAGTTTAACAGGTATCAAATCAGCTTATCAGGTCAGTTTAACAGGTATCAGGTCAGTTTATCAGGTATCAGATCTGCTTATCTGATCAGTTACAATAATCACATGTATAAAGTTTGAAGTCAGATTAAATACTGCAGGGTGCGTTTGATGAACAGTAAATTATATTATGATGAAGTAATCAAATGACTTTCTATAACGACCATTGTTTAGTTCATTATCTTTACTTATCACCAAAAATTCGTATTTTTCCTTCCAACATTCTCTACAAATTCGTTGAAACATTTCAAAGTTCATGTCGCTGGCAACGTGATCATCATATACATGTTTCATATTTGTCGCATCTTGTTTAAACATAATAATTACATTAGCATTATCTCTTATCAAATGTTTTGGAATCCGCGTGTAAGTCTGACACAAGTAAAATGAGTCTACTTTCTTATGACGACCCATACAAAAATATGCACGTATATTGTTTTGCTTTTCACATGCAACATCATCAAAAATCATAATTGAATTGCAAGCTATAAGTTTTGAAAAATTTCTACCGCAATGGATCTAGTGGAAAATTTAATTCGTACAATACAAAATCCTTAATCCATATAAAGGATCTAGATGAAATATCCAAACACATTATCGTACGTGCAAAGCGAGTAACAACAAATTATGGGGAAACAGTTCAACTTGAGCTGGAAAACCACATAATGTTTCTCCCCAACCGATACAATGCATTGACCAATGCAGAATTAGAAGATCTTTCGAATAATAAATATCGACTACAAAGAAAAGGAGAGCGAAACCTGATCTTAGAAAGCGAGATGAACGAGTTTTTAATACCAAACTCCCAGTACCCCGTTTGGCAGTAAAAAATATGTTATGTTCATATATTTTGTAATTAACAAGAAAAAAAAATAATAATAAAAAAGAAAATGTTTTTAAATATGTATGTATATAAATATATATGATTGTGTTTTATTTAATATCTTTGGTTATATCATAAAGAAATTCAAACATAAGTGACCGCAATTATGTGTATTAAAGCTTTGATATTGATTGTAGTTGTATTGAATATTTCTACCTAAATATTTGATTAATTCTAGAGGGGGTTGTAAATTTCCAAAGCTGTCGAAATATTGTTTTTCATTCTTGTTCCTATAGTATGCTACCCAATGAGTACCTGGGCCTGTTGATAAATCCAAATTGATTATTCCACACTCTACAGTCTTTGGTCGTTTTGGTAGTGAATCCAACATATAAACTCCTCTAAAGTGTGGAATATATTTTGAAAATTTTCTTAGATCAAATTCTGATAATGGTCTGTTGGGTAGCATTTCTAATAGTTTTTTGAATGATCTTTACAAACAAGTCCATAACCGTTTTTATATGGTTTAAGGTACAGTCCTTCTCCCACAGCAATAGACTCCATTGCCTCATTGTGTCTGGTGGCTTCCTCAAGTTGTTTTTTTGCATTCTTTGTTGCATTTACAGCTTTAGCTATAGCGGCACCTCCAGTTGCTAGACTACCAAGTGCACCTAGAGCAGTTAGAATCGGTATTATGGGCAAAAAACCACCAATTTTTGGAACATTTATAATACGCGGTATTATAACAAGAGCTTTTTTCCCCTTAAGAGATTTACTGATAGCTTTACGAGCAATCTTAATGGCTGAATTAATATCTTGTGGTTTTTTCTTCTTCAATATCTTTGTTGCTGATTTAATTGTTTTATGAAACAGATTTTTGTCATTTATACGAATTCGTGGTGATGGTCTTTTCACTGTATTCCTTTTCTTTGCTTTAACACCCATACCAAGTTTAGTTTTTGCTTTCATTGCGTTGGTGACTATATATGAAAATGTTTTTTCTGCAAGATCACTATCTTTTGAAAGAACTCTTTCCCAAGCCGTATTTTCAAGAATTTTGTCAGCTTGATGTCTGCTGTTTAAGTCTTTATTTTTCGAGTAAGCAATATCGTGATTTTTGCAAGCAGCATCCAATAAGTTAATTCCTTTATCTCCTCTATCTAAACGCTTTTGTAATCTTGTGCCAGGTCCACAATACTGGTATCCAGGAAGATGTAATTCAAAAGGTAGAGAATTTATTGCTTTATTTAGTAAACCTTCTCCAACGATAGTTTGTTTGTGACTAAAACTTTTGTTATAAAGTACAACCATATTAATTTAATCTACAATAAAAGATATTGTTTGCAAGTTTAGCAAGTAGTTATTAAAATGCGCTTCATAAAACAACATAAAAATATTTTAGTTCGTAATGCTGATATTTGTTCAAATGACAGTAAAAAAATAAGACATAGTTCCTTGTTACCAAATTCTATTCGAGCATTAATAGTTGGTCCTTCAAATTGTGGAAAAACTAACATAATGATTAGTTTGCTGGAAAGTCCTAATGGTCTCAAGTTTGAAAATATTTACTTGTACTCAAAATCTTTATATCAACCTAAATATGAATACCTAAAGAAATTAATTTCACCAATTAAAGGAATCGGATACTACACATTTGCAGAAAACGAGGACGTTGTTCCTCCTAGTGAAGCTAAAAGCAATTCAATTATGATTTTTGATGATGTTGCATGTGAAAAGCAAAACAATATACGTGCATATTTTTGTATAGGTCGTCATAAGAACGTAGACTCATTTTACTTGTGTCAGACTTACACGCGGGTTCCAAAACATTTGATAAGAGATAATGCTAATGTAATTATTATGTTTAAACAAGATGCGACAAATATGAAACATGTATATGATGATCACGTTGCAAGCGACATGAACTTTGAAATGTTTCAACGAATTTGTAGAGAATGTTGGAAGGAAAAATACGGATTTTTGGTGATAAGTAAAGATAATGAACTAAACAATGGTCGTTATAGAAAGTCATTTGATTACTTCATCATAATATAATTTACTGTTCATCAAATGCACCCTGCAGTATTTAATCTGACTTCAAACTTTATACATGTGATTATTGTAACTGATCAGATAAGCAGATCTGATACCTGATAAACTGACCTGATACCTGCTAAACTGACCTGATAAGCTGGTCTGATACCTGTTAAACTGACCTGATAAGCTGGTCTGATACCTGATAAACTGACCTGATAGCTGTTAAATTGACCTGATAAGCTGATCTGGTACCTGATAAACTGACCTGATAGCTGTTAAACTGACCTGATAACCTGATCTGCTTCCTATTGAACTGACCTGATAGCTAAGATTAATGAACAAATTCTTAAAGACTTGGTGGCAACAAGAAATATCTTGAAGAAAAAGCTTCGTAGTATAAAAACTGGAGAAATAGATACACATCAGCAATTAACAGATACATTCAAGCCTATCACAGAACCTTTAAAAGAATTTATCAATAGCTCTAAATACGTTGGTAGACCAGTTAAAAAAGAACCGAGTGATAAGGAAACTGGAATTGATGACAATGAAAGTTTTCATCCTCAGAACTCAACAATAAAATTGGAAATGAGTACGCCCAAGAAACTAAGTGAACAAAAAATTTTTAAGCAATCTAATAATAAAAGTAGCAGTAATTATGATGAACATGACTTTTACTCACAAAATTCGAATAATGAAGAAAGTTATTCTGACTTATCACTATTGCAATCGAGAAACGAACTAGATACTAACTATGGTCCACATAAAGATAATAATAACGAATGGAGATTTGGTAATAGCACCATCGAGTTAAATCAAGATAAGATACAGGTTAGGGGACAAATATGGGCGCTCACGCCAGGACTTTTTTCTTTAATGTTTCATAAAGCACCAAAAAACTATGATAAATTCGAGCTTGAAATCTATAAAAAAATATTACTTGCTACCAATGCCCACAGGAGAGGCTACAAGTCTGATGGTCAAATCAAAGGGAGCATAGCCCATAAGTACAAACATATTATTGGAAAACTTTTCAAAGGAGACAATCATACAGGCTCATCAGATGTAACAAAAAGTAATTATTTAGGAAGGGGTTTGATGCAGTTTAACCCTCATAATCCAAACTATATATACTGGGATGATCCAAACGAGTTGGTAGATCGACTTAGACTACTGCTTGCATCACAGTCTGCAGGCCATACTAATCACAAAAACGAAATTGTCTCAATTATTGAAGAACTACGTGAAGCTAATATAATTGTATAAACTATATACATACATAGATTTTTATATAAAACATGTCCGTTGATAAATTTGGGCATTATATTAACGATAGAAGTGAAGTAATTTCAACCAAAAATGCGCCTAAGTTGTTGGGCTTCTTTATGCATACGAACAAAAACATTGATGTCCAATGCAAGAGAATCAAAAATGTTGCAAATGCTGTGGAGGAAAACGATGTTATCAGTAAATTGTTTCTGCAAACTGAACTCAAAAAACAGCAACAAGAAGTAGCTTTCCAGTTAGAAAATCTTAATGCTCATTTGCAGGATATCAATAAGAAAATGGATGGTAATAAATCACTTTTTGATATGGAAATTGAAGAGCTACGAGAAAAAATTTATAGAATAGAAAATTACATGTTCGTATCAATAGGTGCAAGTGCATCAAGTAGATCACAACACACTTAAAACAGCGACTGGAAAAATAAGATGTCTTCAAAGAGAAATGTTGTAAATGAATTGCATAAGCAGGCTCGAAAACGTTTTGTACGTCGTAGAGTTGTGATGAAAGGAATACATGATCTTTGGCAAGCTGATTTAGTTGAAATGGGAAATTATTCCTTAGACAATAGAAATTATCGATTTTTGCTAACTGTAATTGATACATTCTCAAAATTTGCTTGGGCAGTACCTTTGAGCAGAAAGAATGCATTCGGAACATCTCAGGCAATGGAGAATATTTTCAAATTGGGACGAATACCGAAAAACTTGCAAACAGATGATGGTAAAAATTTTTCAATAAACATTTTAGTCAGTTGATGAATAAATACAATATTAATCACTACTCAAAATATAGCACTATGAAAGCCTCAATAGTAGAACGATTCAATAGAACATTAAAAGGAATGATGTGGAAGGAATTTAGCTTAAATGGTTCATATAATTGGATTGATATGTATAGAGATTTACTTGATGCATATAATAGAAAAATTCATCGCACCATTAAAATGTCACCGATTAAAGTAAATTCAACAAATGAAAAACAGCTTTTAAACACAGTATACAGTCATTTAAAGATGTATAAAATGTCAAAATTTAATGCAGGAGATCATGTACGCATAAGCAAATATAAAAACATTTTTGAAAAAGGTTATACTCCGAATTGGACAACAGAAATCTTTACAATTAAAAGAGTACAAAATACATATCCTACAGCATATATATATTAGAAGACTATCGCGGAAATCCTATTAAAGGCGGATTCTATGAAGAAGAACTTTCAAAAACCAGATATCCTAATACATACCTAGTTGAAAAGGTTCTCAAAACTAAAGGACATAAGGTGTTTGTCAAGTGGCTGGGCTTTGGTAATGAGCACAATTCTTGGATAAGCAAAGATGAGATATTGTAAATGGAAGAATACAATAAATAAACAACAACAAAAACAACAACAATGGCATCAATATTTAATTTAGTTTAAAATAAGTAAATAAACAATAAATACGAAACTGCTTCTTATAAATCATACTGTGTGTTTAACCTCATTTATTTACAATCAAACAGTCACAATGTCAATAACATTGACTCTGAGCTCCAATTCATCAGAGCTATCTGCTAATTATTTTCCTCCTATTGATTTAAACGGAACCTATGAATGTGCTCTAACTGATTTTCATTCATACAACAGTATCCCGAATGTGGATGTCTACAACAATATATTTCATATCGGTGAACTTGTAATTGAAATACCGATCGGATCTTATGAATTAAATGATATAGTTGACTATATAGAAGAACAATACAAACGATATAGACCAGAAAACAAAATTTTGATTGAAGCTAATAACAATACAATGCAAGTCAAAGTCAGCAGCTCTAAAGAACCAATATATTTTAATAAAGAAAATACAATAGGTAGACTTTTAGGATTCAATAGCAGAATTTTAACGCCAAACAAAGAACATTACTCTGATCTTCCAGTGAATATCTTTAAGGTGAATCTCTTAAGGATTGAAAGCAGTATTGTGGTTAATACTTACATACACTACATGAATTTCCGATTAATGTACCGGCTGGATATAAAATAGTTGAGATTCCTAAAAATCTTATTTATTTGCCAGTAAACTCCAGAGAGATAAGTTCACTAGCTCTTCGCGTGGTTGATCAAACCGGCGACTTAATTAATTTCAGAGGTGAGGAAATTACAATACGAATACATTTAAGGACAACTAAATAATGATAATATACAACACGAGTATATCGAAGAGTACTACAGCAACATCTAATTCTCAAACGTTACAACCTAAGCAACAATTGAAAAGATATGTTATTCAAAAATCGCTTACAGCAGCAAATAAGAGATTTCTCAAGTCACTGAACTTTAAACTGAAAACAAAATGAGTTCAATAATAGACGTTTTAGATAAACCAATATCTGATGAAAATATTATCAAAAAGGATTATCACACATACATACCATACCTTCAGTCTTTTAACAACAACGATGAAATAAGAATTTCAATACAAAACCAAGATCTATATGTGTTACCCAGTGAAAGCTATATATATGTGGAAGGACTTGTTGTAGACGAAAAAACATCGAAATCTACACCCAACTTTCAGTTGAAAAATAATTTTGTTGCATATCTCTTTGATGAAATCCGCTATGAACTGAATGGTATTGAAATTGATCATACAAGATATTTGGGAGCCACCAGTACCATAAAAAATTTGGTTTCTTTATCACCTACGGAAAGCGTTGTGTTGCAAAATGCCGGATGGAATAAACTTGATAAAATAGATCTTCAAAATGGAAATTTTAATTTCTATGTACCACTCAAACTTCTTTTAGGATTCGCTGAAGACTACAATAAAGTTTTATTAAATGGTAAACATGAATTGATACTCTTGCGTAATAAGAACGATGAAGATCTTGTACACTCGAATGTTTCCACCGAGAAAGCAAAACTTACAATTTCACTAATATCATGGAGAATTCCACATGTTCAATTATCTGATCATAGTAAATTGAATATGATCAAAATACTTAATAATGGTGCTGCTATACCAATGGCATTCCGTAGTTGGGATTGTCATATGAATCCACACCTTAATACGGGAACCAATCACATATGAAATGTTAAACTGGCCGCTAATAAAGAACGCCCTCGTTTTGTCTTGATTGCCTTTCAACAAGAAAACAAGTTTGTTCATTGTGATCTTACTAACTTAAAAGTACATTTAAACTCAACCTCTTACCCATATGACGATCTTAATATAAAATTCAAAAATGAGCGCTATGCGATTCTATATGATATGTATCTAAGATTCCAACAAAGCTACTACATGAAACAACCCCAATCTCTTCTAACAGGTCAAGAGTTTAAAAATAACGCTCCAATTATTGTAGTTGATGTCAGTCACCAAAACGAAACGCTCAATATCGGACCAATCGACATAAAAATTGAATTTGAAACAGCAACAAATATTCCAGCAAAAACATCAGCTTACTGCGTTCTTATTCATGACCGCGTAATAGAATACATACCAATAAAAGGTCAAGTCCGGAAGCTCTTATAAATTAAATAACATGGATGGTGATATTGTTTTTGTAGACTTGCAAGGTTTCAAAACTAATTCAAATGACTTCATCGCAAAAGAACTAGCTGTAGTTTTCAGCAACAAGGAATGGTTCAATTTCATCATAAAACCTCCTTTTGATTTCGCATGTTTATCAGCCAAAAAACAGAGAGAAGCAGTTTGGTTAACAAAGAACTATCATCATATTAACTGGAATGATGGATCAGTCTCATTTCAAAGCGTTTGCAAGTTTTTAAAATCGAATATAAGAAATTCACAAATATATTTTAAGGGGGGAGAGAAGAAAAAATGGCTGGAAAAAATTATTCATCAAACAGTTTATAACATTGAAGACATTGGCTGCATTAATTTCAAACAAATGGAAACTAAGCATTCCATATATCTCTATTGTAGCTATCTCGACTATGTTGTTTGTGCCTTAAGGAATGCAATTTTACTTAAAAATGAAAGTGTTAACAAACTTTTAAATAAATGCTTATAAAAATTAAAATAAATGTCTTTTTATTTCAAACAAAAAAACCTACATACATATTTATTTTTTTCAGAGAACACAAACAAACATACACAATGGTTCATTCATTCATTCAAATGGTCAAGGGAATATTTGGGCACAAAGAATAAACGCTTGTTATTTGTTTGTATGTATATGCGTAAATGAAATGAATTTGTAGATATTTATGTACGCATGAATATGTACACCTTATCACATTTTATACTGACCAGGAAAGCGGACTGTCATACAGACTCACCAATCGTCACACACACAGACTGTCTGACAGGCAGACATTCCAACCGCCACTCAGAACACAAAAAACACACACACTTAAACATAGCATAAATATTCATATTCTACAAAATACAGAAATCGCACCACCATCCAGATCCCCAAATAAAATCCATCGATGATCGTCATGTATAAAATAAACAAAACATCAGTTTCAATATTTATGCAATAGTAATTTTTTTTTTTCACAACGTCTTCAAGATCAGAATAATCAAATTATTCCTCCAGACTCAAGCACTGCAAGCAAAAAAGTAAAAAAAAAAACACTGAATTGCTGGACGACAAATCTTAAGTAAACACACCAAATTTTAATAAGCAAAAAAATAAAAGAAAAAATCTCACTCCAGCAAGAAGGAACGAACCACAAACATTAAGGGTATCCATATATAACTACTACACTTTTTAAATAGTGTAATTCCTAAAAATGCTTCTAAATTTTTTTATTCACCAGGCGTACACAGTGTAAATGGACAGACAGAAATTCCCACGCTCACATACCGACGGACATATATTCTCAAGGTCACATATGGACAGACACAAATTCCCACGCTCACATACCGACGGACATGTATTCTCAAGGTCACATATGGACAGACACAAATTCCCACGCTCACATACCGACGGACATGTATTCTCAAGAACACATATGGACAGACACAAATTCCCACGCTCACATACCGACGGACATGTATTCTCAAGGTCACATATGGACAGACACAAATTCCCACGCCTACCCCAACATATTATTATAAAAAAAAAACAACAATGTGAACGCCCCTATTAAACCGTGGGAAAAAATACACACACGAACACACACAAAATAAAATTTGAGAATTTTGTGAAATTTGAGAATTTTGGCAATTAAAATTGAAAAATTTCAAATTTAATTGCTGAAATTTAATATTTTTAATGGTCGCTGCACATACAGTTCCCTACTACTGTTGTGCAAAATATGATACATGGTCCATGCACAGCCTACGTCATATACTTGAGTACGTGAATAAGAAATCTATTGAAGCTTGGGAAAGAACAATGAAAGATCTCCGAGATAACTCAGAGTTGTTTGGTGATGCGTTAATTTTATTGTCAGGCGATTTTAGGCAAACATTGCCCGTCATTCCTAGATCGGCTGCTGCCGATGAAATCAACGCTCGCTTAAAGTCTTCATACTTATGGAGATTTGTTAAAATATTGAAACTCACTATCAACGTTCGTGTTCAGTTGCAGAATGAGTACATCTGCTGATAAGTTCTCTAAGCAATTGCCGAAAATTGGGAATGGTGCAATCCCAATTGATGACACTGGATTGATAACATTCCCAAATGATTTTTGCCGTTTCGTACAGTCAAAAGAGGGATTTATTGAATGTATTTTCACTTACATAACACAGCAATATACAAACATGGTGTTACTGAATAAAACATGGCTATACAATCAATGATTCCTGGTGAAGTGGTGTTGCACAAGTCTGTCGGTACTGTTACAAATGAAGAAGATGTTTTGAGTTATCCAACAGAATTTTAGATTTCATTGGACTTACCAGGATTGCCTCCGCATAATCTCTAATAGAAAGTTGGAGCCACTATTATTATGCTTCGTAATATCAACCAACCCCGTTTGTGGAATGTTACAGGACTTGCTATTAAAAGGTTGATGGCTTATGTAATTGAAGCTACAATTTTTACTTGAAAATTAAAAGGCGAAGATGTATTCATTCCACGTATGCCAATGATTTCGTCTGATATACCATTTGAATTTAAACGACTTCAGTTTCCTGGTCGCCTTGCCTATCTTTACAAATTTGTGGACTGAATTTAGTGTATCCAGTTTTCTCACATGGACAGTTCTATGTAGCTTTTTCACGCGTTGGCAAACTATCGGTTTTGTATATTTGCACCGAAAATGGAAAAACAACAAATGTTGTTTAGCACAGAGCATTACAATAACAGCAGTTTATCACTGATTTAAATGAATTCGAATTAAGTTTTTTATTTTCTTTTTGCACTACGAAGTGTGTGGGGATTCGCTAGTATATATATATATATATATATATATATATATATATATATACATATATATGTGGGTAATCTTGTATGGTGTGGCAGTTCTCAAAGGGTTAATACGGCAGAAGAAGTATAAACAGATTTCTTTTCTTATGCACGATCACTTGTTATTGTTGTGTCTACTTTGATCTGTATGCGAATATGCACGCCAATTTTTTTTCTGACCTATAAGTTTGTTATAAATGTTAAATTTCATGATGGCAGTGTTATATGACACTTGCATTAAAAAACGATTGAAAAGCTATTGTATGATAGGTTATCTATATGAGTTAGAGAAAAAAAATATAAAAATTTAAAAAAAATTTTAAGTATTGTAGGTATTTTTAGGGCGAATTGAAAAACTGTTGAGGTAGGTCAATATTTCTAGAAAAATAAAAAATCAATTCTGGCTTGCAGAGAATAGAGTAAAGACACAACAGCGGTTGCCAAAACGATTAATGCGTTAAAGAAAGATTTCTTAATTATTAATAAATAAAAAACTTAGAACATTACATAAATAAAGAAAATTATTAATAAATAATAAAAATCAAGAGAATTATTAATAAATATTATAAAAAAATTAATTTATAAAGAAAGAAACCAAGAAAAGAAAAGTAATAAACAAGCCGGGTTTATTACCAGCCGAGGGGTCTGCTTTCGAAGAATTTGATGGTAAAGTGGAAAAGTGAGTCGATACTGCCAACCAGTGGTATCTTGGAAACGGAATCTGCTGGAAAGAAGGAAGGTTAAATCATTCAACAGATTAGTTGATTCGGTGAGTCCGTTCCATTTTATGATCGAGTAAGTAGTAGGGAACTGTATGTGCTGCGACAATTAAAAATATTAAATTTCAGCAATTAAATTTGAAATTTTTCAATTTTAATTGCCAAAATTCTCAAATTTCACAAAATTCTCAAATTTCATTTTGTGTGTGTTCTTGTGTGTATTTTTTCCCACGGTTTAGTAGGGGCGTTCACATTGTTGTTTTTTTTTTTTAAATAAAATGTTGGGGTAGGCGTGGGAATTTGTGTCTGTCCATATGTGACCTTGAGAATACATGTCCGTCGGTATGTGAGCGTGGGAATTTGTGTCTGTCCATATATGACCTTGAGAATACATGTCCGTCGGTATGTGAGCGTGGGAATTTGTGTCTGTCCATATGTGACCTTGAGAATACATGTCCATCGGTATGTGAGCGTGGGAATTTGTGTCTGTCCATATGTGACCTTGAGAATACATGTCCGTCGGTATGTGAGCGTGGGAATTTGTGTCTGTCCATATGTGACCTTGAGAATACATGTCCGTCGGTATGTGAGCGTGGGAATTTGTGTCTGTCCATAGGTGACCTTGAGAATACATGTCCGTCGGTATGTGAGCGTGGGAATTTGTGTCTGTCCATATGTGACCTTGAGAATACATGTCCGTCGGTATGTGAGCGTGGGAATTTGTGTCTGTCCATATGTGACCTTGAGAATACATGTCCGTCGGTATGTGAGCGTGGGAATTTCTGTCTGTCCATTTACACTGTGTACGCCTGGTGAATAAAAAAATTTAGAAGCATTTTTAGGAATTACACTATTTAAAAAGTGTAGTAGTTATATATGGATACCCTTAATGTTTGTGGTTCGTTCCTTCTTGCTGGAGTGAGATTTTTTCTTTTATTTTTTTGCTTATTAAAATTTGGTGTGTTTACTTAAGATTTGTCGTCCAGCAATTCAGTGTTTTTTTTTTACTTTTTTGCTTGCAATGCTTGAGTCTGGAGGAATAATTTGATTATTCTGATCTTGAAGACGTTGTGAAAAAAAAATTACTATTGCATAAATATTGAAACTGATGTTTTGTTTATTTTATACATGACGATCATCGATGGATTTTATTTGGGGATCTGGATGGTGGTGCGATTTCTGTATTTTGTAGAATATGAATATTTATGCTATGTTTAAGTGTGTGTACTTTTTGTGTTCTGAGTGGCGGTTGGAATGTCTGGCTGTCAGACAGTCTGTGTGTGACGATTGGTGAGTCTGTATGACAGTCCGCTTTCTTGCTTTCCTGGTCAGTATAAAATGTGATAAGGTGTACATATTCATGCGTACATAAATATCTACAAATTTATTTCATTTACGCATATACATACAAACAAATAATAAGCGTTTATTCTTTGTGCCCAAATATTCCCTTGACCATTTGAATGAATGAATGAACCATTGTGTATGTTTGTTTGTGTGTTCTCTGAAAAATATAAATATGTATGTAGGTTTTTTGTTTGAAATAAAAAGACATTTATTTTAATTTTTATAAGCATTTATTTAAAAGTTTGTTAACACTTTCATTTTTAAGTAAAATTGCATTCCTTAAGGCACAAACACCATAGTCGTGATAGCTACAATAGAGATATATGGAATGCTTAGTTTCCATTTGTTTGAAATTAATGCAGCCAATGTCTTCAATGTTATAAACTGTTTGATGAATAATTTTTTCCAGCCATTTTTTCTTCTCTCCCCCCTTAACATATATTTGTGAATTTCTTATATTCGATTTTAAAAACTTGCAAACGCTTTGAAATGAGACTGATCCATCATTCCAGTTAATATGATGATAGTTCTTTGTTAACCAAACTGCTTCTCTCTGTTTTTTGGCTGATAAACATGCGAAATCAAAAGGAGGTTTTATGATGAAATTGAACCATTCCTTGTTGCTGAAAACTACAGCTAGTTCTTTTGCGATGAAGTCATTTGAATTAGTTTTGAAACCTTGCAAGTCTACAAAAACAATATCACCATCCATGTTATTTAATTTATAAGAGCTTCCGGACTTGACCTTTTATTGGTATGTATTCTATTACGCGGTCATGAATAAGAACGCAGTAAGCTGATGTTTTTGCTGGAATATTTGTTGCTGTTTCAAATTCAATTTTTATGTCGATTGGTCCGATATTGAGCGTTTCGTTTTGGTGACTGACATCAACTACAATAATTGGAGCGTTATTTTTAAACTCGACCTGTTAGAAGAGGTTGGGGTTGTTTCATGTAGTAGCTTTGTTGGAATCTTAGATACATATCATATAGAATCGCATAGCGCTCATTTTTGAATTTTATATTAAGATCGTCATATGGGTAACAGGTTGAGTTTAAATGTACTTTTAAGTTAGTAAGATCACAATGAACAAACTTGTTTTCTTGTTGAAAGGCAATCAAGACAAAACGAGGGCGTTCTTTATTAGCGGCCAGTTTAACATTTCATATGTGATTGGTTCCCGTATTAAGGTGTGGATTCATATGACAATCCCAACTACAGAATGCCATTGGTATAGCAGCACCATTATTAAGTATTTTGATCATATTCAATTTACTATGATCAGATAATTGAACATGTGGAATTCTCCATGATATTAGTGAAATTGTAAGTTTTGCTTTCTCGGTGGAAACATTCGAGTGTACAAGATCTTCATCGTTCTTATTACGCAAGAGTATCAATTCATGTTTACCATTTAATAAAACTTTATTGTAGTCTTCAGCGAATCCTAAAAGAAGTTTGAGTGGTACATAGAAATTAAAATTTCCATTTTGAAGATCTATTTTATCAAGTTTATTCCATCCGGCATTTTGCAACACAACGCTTTCCGTAGGTGATAAAGAAACCAAATTTTTTATGGTACTGGTGGCTCCCAAATATCTTGTATGATCAATTTCAATACCATTCAGTTCATAGCGGATTTCATCAAAGAGATATGCAACAAAATTATTTTTCAACTGAAAGTTGGGTGTAGATTTCGATGTTTTTTCGTCTACAACAAGTCCTTCCACATATATATAGCTTTCACTGGGTAACACATATAGATCTTGGTTTTGTATTGAAATTCTTATTTCATCGTTGTTGTTAAAAGACTGAAGGTATGGTATGTATGTGTGATAATCCTTTTTGATAATATTTTCATCAGATATTGGTTTATCTAAAACGTCTATTATTGAACTCATTTTGTTTTCAGTTTAAAGTTCAGTGACTTGAGAAATCTCTTATTTGCTGCTGTAAGCGATTTTTGAATAACAGATCTTTTCAATTGTTGCTTAGGTTGTAACGTTTGAGAATTAGATGTTGCTGTAGTACTCTTCGATATACTCGTGTTGTATATTATCATTATTTAGTTGTCCTTAAATGTATTCGTATTGTAATTTCCTCACCTCTGAAATTAATTAAGTCGCCGGTTTGATCAACCACGCGAAGAGCTAGTGAACTTATCTCTCTGGAGTTTACTGGCAAATAAATAAGATTTTTAGGAATCTCAACTATTTTATATCCAGCCGGTACATTAATCGGAAATTCATGTAGTGTATGTAAGTATTAACCACAATACTGCTTTCAATCCTTAAGAGATTCACCTTAAAGATATTCACTGGAAGATCAGAGTAATGTTCTTTGTTTGGCGTTAAAATTCTGCTATTGAATCCTAAAAGTCTACCTATTGTATTTTCTTTATTAAAATATATTGGTTCTTTAGAGCTGCTGACTTTGACTTGCATTGTATTGTTATTAGCTTCAATCAAAATTTTGTTTTCTGGTCTATATCGTTTGTATTGTTCTTCTATATAGTCAACTATATCATTTAATTCATAAGATCCGATCGGTATTTCAATTACAAGTTCACCGATATAAAATATATTGTTGTAGACATCCACATTCGGGATACTGTTGTATGAATGAAAATCAGTTAGAGCACATTCATAGGTTCCGTTTAAATCAATAGGAGGAAAATAATTAGCAGATAGCTCTGATGAATTGGAGCTCAGAGTCAATGTTATTGACATTGCGACTGTTTGATTGTAAATAAATGAGGTTAAACACACAGTATGATTTATAAAAAGCAGTTTCGTATTTATTGTTTATTTACTTATTTTAAACTAAATTAAATATTGATGCCATTGTTGTTGTTTTTGTTGTTGTTTATTTATTGTATTCTTCCATTTACAATATCTCATCTTTGCTTATCCAAGAATTGTGCTCATTACCAAAGCCCAGCCACTTGACAAACACCTTATGTCCTTTAGTTTTGAGAACCTTTTCAACTAGGTATGTATTAGGATATCTGGTTTTTGAAAGTTCTTCTTCATAGAATCCGCCTTTAATAGGATTTCCGCGATAGTCTTCTAATATATATATGCTGTAGGATATGTATTTTGTACTCTTTTAATTGTAAAGATTTCTGTTGTCCAATTCGGAGTATAACCTTTTTCAAAAATGTTTTTATATTTGCTTATGCGTACATGATCTCCTGCATTAAATTTTGACATTTTATACATCTTTATATGACTGTATACTGTGTTTAAAAGCTGTTTTTCATTTGTTGAATTTACTTTAATCGGTGACATTTTAATGGTGCGATGAATTTTTCTATTATATGCATCAAGTAAATCTCTATACATATCAATCCAATTATATGAACCATTTAAGCTAAATTCCTTCCACATCATTCCTTTTAATGTTCTATTGAATCGTTCTACTATTGAGGCTTTCATAGTGCTATATTTTGAGTAGTGATTAATATTGTATTTATTCATCAACTGACTAAAATGTTTATTGAAAAATTTTTACCATCGTCTGTTTGCAAGTTTTTCGGTATTCGTCCCAATTTGAAAATATTCTCCATTGCCTGAGATGTTCCGAATGCATTCTTTCTGCTCAAAGGTACTGCCCAAGCAAATTTTGAGAATGTATCAATTACAGTTAGCAAAAATCGATAATTTCTATTGTCTAAGGAATAATTTCCCATTTCAACTAAATCAGCTTGCCAAAGATCATCTATTCCTTTCATCACAACTCTACGACGTACAAAACGTTTTCGAGCCTGCTTATGCAATTCATTTACAACATTTCTCTTTGAAGACATCTTATTTTTCCAGTCGCTGTTTTAAGTGTGTTGTGATCTACTTGATGCACTTGCACCTATTGATACGAACATGTAATTTTCTATTCTATAAATTTTTTCTCGTAGCTCTTCAATTTCCATATCAAAAAGTGATTTATTACCATCCATTTTCTTATTGATATCCTGCAAATGAGCATTAAGATTTTCTAACTGGAAAGCTACTTCTTGTTGCTGTTTTTTGAGTTCAGTTTGCAGAAACAATTTACTGATAACATCGTTTTCCTTCACAGCATTTGCAACATTTTTGATTCTCTTGTATTGGACATCAATGTTTTTGTTCGTATCCATAAAGAAGCCCAACAACTTAGGCGCATTTTTGGTTGAAATTACTTCACTTCTATCGTTAATATAATGCCCAAATTTAACAACGGACATGTTTTATATAAAAATCTATGTATGTATATAGTTTATACAATTATATTAGCTTCACGTAGTTCTTCAATAATTGAGACAATTTCGTTGTTGTGATTAGTAAGGCCTGCAGACTGTGATGCAAGCAGTAGTCTAGGTCGATCTACCAACTCGTTTGGATCATCCCAGTATATATAGTTTGGATTATGAGGGTTAAACTGCATGAAACCCCTTCCTAAATAATTACTTTTTATTACATCTGATGAGCCTGTATGATTGTCTCCTTTGAAAAGTTTTCCAATAATATGTTTGTACTTATGGGCTATGCTCCCTTTGATTTGACCATCAGACTTATAGCCTCTCCTGTGGGCATTAGTAGCAAGTAATAAAATAAAAGTGCTTTATGAAACATTAAAGAAAAAAGTCCTGGCGTGAGCGCCCATATTTGTCCCCCAACCTGTATCTTATCTTGATTTAACTCGATGGTGTTATTACCAAATCTCCATTCGTTATTATTATCCTTATGTGGACCATAGTTAGTATCTAGTTCGTTTCTCGATTGCAATAGTGATAAGTCAGAATAACTTTCTTCATTATTCGAATTTTGTGAGTAAAAGTCATCTTCATCATAATTACTGCTACTTTTACTATTAGATTGCTTAAAAATTTTTTCTTCAATTAGTTTCTTGGGCGTACTCGTTTCCAATTTTATTGTTGAGTTCTGAGGATGAAAACTTTCATTGTCATCAATTCCAGTTTCCTTATCACTCGGTTCTTTTTTAACTGGTCTACCAATGTATTTAGAGCTATTGATAAATTCTTTTAAAGGTTCTGTGATAGGCTTGAATGTATCTGTTAATTGCTGATGTGTATCTATTTCACCAGTTTTTATACTACGAAGCTTTTTCTTCAAGATATTTCTTGTTGCCACCAAGTCTTTAAGAATTTGTTCATTCATTTTAGCTATCAGGTCAGTTCAATAGGAAGCAGATCAGGTTATCAGGTCAGTTTAACAGCTATCAGGTCAGTTTATCAGGTACCAGATCAGCTTATCAGATCAGTTTATCAGGTATCAGACCAGCTTATTAGGTCAGTTTAACAGGTATCAGATCAGCTTATCAGGTCAATTTAACAGGTATCAGGTCAGTTTATCAGGTATCAGATCTGCTTATCTGATCAGTTACAATAATCACATGTATAAAGTTTGAAGTCAGATTAAATACTGCAGGGTGCGTTTGATGAACAGTAAATTATATTATGATGAAGTAATCAAATGACTTTCTATAACGACCATTGTTTAGTTCATTATCTTTACTTATCACCAAAAATTCGTATTTTTCCTTCCAACATTCTCTACAAATTCGTTGAAACATTTCAAAGTTCATGTCGCTGGCAACGTGATCATCATATACATGTTTCATATTTGTCGCATCTTGTTTAAACATAATAATTACATTAGCATTATCTCTTATCAAATGTTTTGGAATCCGCGTGTAAGTCTGACACAAGTAAAATGAGTCTACTTTCTTATGACGACCCATACAAAAATATGCACGTATATTGTTTTGCTTTTCACATGCAACATCATCAAAAATCATAATTGAATTGCAAGCTATAAGTTTTGAAAAATTTCTACCGCAATGGATCTAGTGGAAAATTTAATTCGTACAATACAAAATCCTTAATCCATATAAAGGATCTAGATGAAATATCCAAACACATTATCGTACGTGCAAAGCGAGTAACAACAAATTATGGGGAAACAGTTCAACTTGAGCTGGAAAACCACATAATGTTTCTCCCCAACCGATACAATGCATTGACCAATGCAGAATTAGAAGATCTTTCGAATAATAAATATCGACTACAAAGAAAAGGAGAGCGAAACCTGATCTTAGAAAGCGAGATGAACGAGTTTTTAATACCAAACTCCCAGTACCCCGTTTGGCAGTAAAAAATATGTTATGTTCATATATTTTGTAATTAACAAGAAAAAAAAATAATAATAAAAAAGAAAATGTTTTTAAATATGTATGTATATAAATATATATGATTGTGTTTTATTTAATATCTTTGGTTATATCATAAAGAAATTCAAACATAAGTGACCGCAATTATATGTATTAAAGTTTTGATATTGATTGTAGTTGTATTTAATATTTCTACCTAAATATTTGATTAATTCTAGAGGGGGTTGTAAATTTCCAAGGCTGTCGAAATATTGTTTTTCATTCTTGTTCCTATAGTATGCTACCCAATGAGTACCTGGGCCTGTTGATAAATCCAAATTGATTATTCCACACTCTACAGTCTTTGGTCGTTTTGGTAGTGAATCCAACATATAAACTCCTCTAAAGTGTGGAATATATTTTGAAAATTATCTTAGATCAAATTCTGATAATGGTCTGTTGGGTAGCATTTCTAATAGTTTTTTGAATGATCTTTACAAACAAGTCCATAACCGTTTTTATATGGTTTAAGGTACAGTCCTTCTCCCACAGCAATAGACTCCATTGCCTTATTGTGTCTGGTGGCTTCCTCAAGTTGTTTTTTTGCATTCTTTGTTGCATTTACAGCTTTAGCTATAGCGGCACCTCCAGTTGCTAGACTACCAAGTGCACCTAGAGCAGTTAGAATCGGTATTATGGGCAAAAAACCACCAATTTTTGGAACATTTATAATACGCGGTATTACAACACGAGCTTTTTTCCCCTTAAGAGATTTACTGATAGCTTTACGAGCAATCTTAATGGCTGAATCAATATCTTGTGGTTTTTTCTTCTTCAATATCTTTGTTGCTGATTTAATTGTTTTATGAAACAGATTTTTGTCATTTATACGAATTCGTGGTGATGGTCTTTTCACTGTATTCCTTTTCTTTGCTTCAACACCCATACCAAGTTTAGTTTTTGCTTTCATTGCGTTGGTGACTATATATGAAAATGTTTTTTCTGCAAGATCACTATCTTTTGAAAGAACTCTTTCCCAAGCCGTATTTTCAAGAATTTTGTCAGCTTGATGTCTGCTGTTTAAGTCTTTATTTTTCGAGTAAGCAATATCGTGATTTTTGCAAGCAGCATCCAATAAGTTAATTCCTTTATCTCCTCTATCTAAACGCTTTTGTAATCTTGTGCCAGGTCCACAATACTGGTATCCAGGAAGATGTAATTCAAAAGGTAGAGAATTTATTGCTTTATTTAGTAAACCTTCTCCAACGATAGTTTGTTTGTGACTAAAACTTTTGTTATAAAGTACAACCATATTAATTTAATCTACAATAAAAGATATTGTTTGCAAGTTTAGCAAGTAGTTATTAAAATGCGCTTCATAAAACAACATAAAAATATTTTAGTTCGTAATGCTGATATTTGTTCGAATGACAGTAAAAAAATAAGACATAGTTCCTTGTTACCAAATTCTATTCGAGCATTAATAGTTGGTCCTTCAAATTGTGGAAAAACTAACATAATGATTAGTTTGCTGGAAAGTCCTAATGGTCTCAAGTTTGAAAATATTTACTTGTACTCAAAATCTTTATATCAACCTAAATATGAATACCTAAAGAAATTAATTTCACCAATTAAAGGAATCGGATACTACACATTTGCAGAAAACGAGGACGTTGTTCCTCCTAGTAAAGCTAAAAGCAATTCAATTATGATTTTTGATGATGTTGCATGTGAAAAGCAAAACAATATACGTGCATATTTTTGTATAGGTCGTCATAACGTAGACTCATTTTACTTGTGTCAGACTTACACGCGGGTTCCAAAACATTTGATAAGAGATAATGCTAATGTAATTATTATGTTTAAACAAGATGCGACAAATATGAAACATGTATATGATGATCACGTTGCAAGCGACATGAACTTTGAAATGTTTCAACGAATTTGTAGAGAATGTTGGAAGG
Source organism: Linnaemya vulpina (assembly GCA_963675445.1). Taxonomy (NCBI): domain Eukaryota; kingdom Metazoa; phylum Arthropoda; class Insecta; order Diptera; family Tachinidae; genus Linnaemya; species Linnaemya vulpina. The sequence continues at coordinate 54,732,392 of OY776276.1, read as the reverse complement.
AAAAATACGGATTTTTGGTGATAAGTAAAGATAATGAACTAAACAATGGTCGTTATAGAAAGTCATTTGATTACTTCATCATAATATAATTTACTGTTCATCAAATGCACCCTGCAGTATTTAATCTGACTTCAAACTTTATACATGTGATTATTGTAACTGATCAGATAAGCAGATCTGATACCTGATAAACTGACCTGATACCTGCTAAACTGACCTGATAAGCTGGTCTGATACCTGTTAAACTGACCTGATAAGCTGGTCTGATACCTGATAAACTGACCTGATAGCTGTTAAATTGACCTGATAAGCTGATCTGGTACCTGATAAACTGACCTGATAGCTGTTAAACTGACCTGATAACCTGATCTGCTTCCTATTGAACTGACCTGATAGCTAAGATTAATGAACAAATTCTTAAAGACTTGGTGGCAACAAGAAATATCTTGAAGAAAAAGCTTCGTAGTATAAAAACTGGAGAAATAGATACACATCAGCAATTAACAGATACATTCAAGCCTATCACAGAACCTTTAAAAGAATTTATCAATAGCTCTAAATACGTTGGTAGACCAGTTAAAAAAGAACCGAGTGATAAGGAAACTGGAATTGATGACAATGAAAGTTTTCATCCTCAGAACTCAACAATAAAATTGGAAACGAGTACGCCCAAGAAACTAAGTGAACAAAAAATTTTTAAGCAATCTAATAATAAAAGTAGCAGTAATTATGATGAACATGACTTTTACTCACAAAATTCGAATAATGAAGAAAGTTATTCTGACTTATCACTATTGCAATCGAGAAACGAACTAGATACCAACTATGGTCCACATAAAGATAATAATAACGAATGGAGATTTGGTAATAGCACCATCGAGTTAAATCAAGATAAGATACAGGTTAGGGGACAAATATGGGCGCTCACGCCAGGACTTTTTTCTTTAATGTTTCATAAAGCACCAAAAAACTATGATAAATTCGAGCTTGAAATCTATAAAAAAAATATTACTTGCTACCAATGCCCACAGGAGAGGCTACAAGTCTGATGGTCAAATCAAAGGGAGCATAGCCCATAAGTACAAACATATTATTGGAAAACTTTTCAAAGGAGACAATCATACAGGCTCATCAGATGTAACAAAAAGTAATTATTTAGGAAGGGGTTTGATGCAGTTTAACCCTCATAATCCAAACTATATATACTGGGATGATCCAAACGAGTTGGTAGATCGACTTAGACTACTGCTTGCATCACAGTCTGCAGGCCATACTAATCACAACAACGAAATTGTCTCAATTATTGAAGAACTACGTGAAGCTAATATAATTGTATAAACTATATACATACATAGATTTTTATATAAAACATGTCCGTTGATAAATTTGGGCATTATATTAACGATAGAAGTGAAGTAATTTCAACCAAAAATGCGCCTAAGTTGTTGGGCTTCTTTATGGATACGAACAAAAACATTGATGTCCAATACAAGAGAATCAAAAATGTTGCAAATGCTGTGGAGGAAAACGATGTTATCAGTAAATTGTTTCTGCAAACTGAACTCAAAAAACAGCAACAAGAAGTAGCTTTCCAGTTAGAAAATCTTAATGCTCATTTGCAGGATATCAATAAGAAAATGGATGGTAATAAATCACTTTTTGATATGGAAATTGAAGAGCTACGAGAAAAAATTTATAGAATAGAAAATTACATGTTCGTATCAATAGGTGCAAGTGCATCAAGTAGATCACAACACACTTAAAACAGCGACTGGAAAAATAAGATGTCTTCAAAGAGAAATGTTGTAAATGAATTGCATAAGCAGGCTCGAAAACGTTTTGTACGTCGTAGAGTTGTGATGAAAGGAATAGATGATCTTTGGCAAGCTGATTTAGTTGAAATGGGAAATTATTCCTTAGACAATAGAAATTATCGATTTTTGCTAACTGTAATTGATACATTCTCAAAATTTGCTTGGGCAGTACCTTTGAGCAGAAAGAATGCATTCGGAACATCTCAGGCAATGGAGAATATTTTCAAATTGGGACGAATACCGAAAAACTTGCAAACAGACAATGGTAAAAATTTTTCAATAAACATTTTAGTCAGTTGATGAATAAATACAATATTAATCACTACTCAAAATATAGCACTATGAAAGCCTCAATAGTAGAACGATTCAATAGAACATTAAAAGGAATGATGTGGAAGGAATTTAGCTTAAATGGTTCATATAATTGGATTGATATGTATAGAGATTTACTTGATGCATATAATAGAAAAATTCATCGCACCATTAAAATGTCACCGATTAAAGTAAATTCAACAAATGAAAAACAGCTTTTAAACACAGTATACAGTCTTTTAAAGATGTATAAAATGTCAAAATTTAATGCAGGAGATCATGTACGCATAAGCAAATATAAAAACATTTTTGAAAAAGGTTATACTCCGAATTGGACAACAGAAATCTTTACAATTAAAAGAGTACAAAATACATATCCTACAGCATATATATATTAGAAGACTATCGCGGAAATCCTATTAAAGGCGGATTCTATGAAGAAGAACTTTCAAAAACCAGATATCCTAATACATACCTAGTTGAAAAGGTTCTCAAAACTAAAGGACATAAGGTGTTTGTCAAGTGGCTGGGCTTTGGTAATGAGCACAATTCTTGGATAAGCAAAGATGAGATATTGTAAATGGAAGAATACAATAAATAAACAACAACAAAAACAACAACAATGGCATCAATATTTAATTTAGTTTAAAATAAGTAAATAAACAATAAATACGAAACTGCTTCTTATAAATCATACTGTGTGTTTAACCTCATTTATTTACAATCAAACAGTCGCAATGTCAATAACATTGACTCTGAGCTCCAATTCATCAGAGCTATCTGCTAATTATTTTCCTCCTATTGATTTAAACGGAACCTATGAATGTGCTCTAACTGATTTTCATTCATACAACAGTATCCCGAATGTGGATGTCTACAACAATATATTTTATATCGGTGAACTTGTAATTGAAATACCGATCGGATCTTATGAATTAAATGATATAGTTGACTATATAGAAGAACAATACAAACGATATAGACCAGAAAACAAAATTTTGATTGAAGCTAATAACAATACAATGCAAGTCAAAGTCAGCAGCTCTAAAGAACCAATATATTTTAATAAAGAAAATACAATAGGTAGACTTTTAGGATTCAATAGCAGAATATTAACGCCAAACAAAGAACATTACTCTGATCTTCCAGTGAATATCTTTAAGGTGAATCTCTTAAGGATTGAAAGCAGTATTGTGGTTAATACTTACATACACTACATGAATTTCCGATTAATGTACCGGCTGGATATAAAATAGTTGAGATTCCTAAAAATCTTATTTATTTGCCAGTAAACTCCAGAGAGATAAGTTCACTAGCTCTTCGCGTGGTTGATCAAACCGGCGACTTAATTAATTTCAGAGGTGAGGAAATTACAATACGAATACATTTAAGGACAACTAAATAATGATAATATACAACACGAGTATATCGAAGAGTACTACAGCAACATCTAATTCTCAAACGTTACAACCTAAGCAACAATTGAAAAGATCTGTTATTTAAAAATCGCTTACAGCAGCAAATAAGAGATTTCTCAAGTCACTGAACTTTAAACTGAAAACAAAATGAGTTCAATAATAGACGTTTTAGATAAACCAATATCTGATGAAAATATTATCAAAAAGGATTATCACACATACATACCATACCTTCAGTCTTTTAACAACAACGATGAAATAAGAATTTCAATACAAAACCAAGATCTATATGTGTTACCCAGTGAAAGCTATATATATGTGGAAGGACTTGTTGTAGACGAAAAAACATCGAAATCTACACCCAACTTTCAGTTGAAAAATAATTTTGTTGCATATCTCTTTGATGAAATCCGCTATGAACTGAATGGTATTGAAATTGATCATACAAGATATTTGGGAGCCACCAGTACCATAAAAAATTTGGTTTCTTTATCACCTACGGAAAGCGTTGTGTTGCAAAATGCTGGATGGAATAAACTTGATAAAATAGATCTTCAAAATGGAAATTTTAATTTCTATGTACCACTCAAACTTCTTTTAGGATTCGCTGAAGACTACAATAAAGTTTTATTAAATGGTAAACATGAATTGATACTCTTGCGTAATAAGAACGATAAAGATCTTGTACACTCGAATGTTTCCACCGAGAAAGCAAAACTTACAATTTCACTAATATCATGGAGAATTCCACATGTTCAATTATCTGATCATAGTAAATTGAATATGATCAAAATACTTAATAATGGTGCTGCTATACCAATGGCATTCCGTAGTTGGGATTGTCATATGAATCCACACCTTAATACGGGAACCAATCACATATGAAATGTTAAACTGGCCGCTAATAAAGAACGCCCTCGTTTTGTCTTGATTGCCTTTCAACAAGAAAACAAGTTTGTTCATTGTGATCTTACTAACTTAAAAGTACATTTAAACTCAACCTCTTACCCATATGACGATCTTAATATAAAATTCAAAAATGAGCGCTATGCGATTCTATATGATATGTATCTAAGATTCCAACAAAGCTACTACATGAAACAACCCCAACCTCTTCTAACAGGTCGAGTTTAAAAATAACGCTCCAATTATTGTAGTTGATGTCAGTCACCAAAACGAAACGCTCAATATCGGACCAATCGACATAAAAATTGAATTTGAAACAGCAACAAATATTCCAGCAAAAACATCAGCTTACTGCGTTCTTATTCATGACCGCCTAATAGAATACATACCAATAAAAGGTCAAGTCCGGAAGCTCTTATAAATTCAATAACATGGATGGTGATATTGTTTTTGTAGACTTGCAAGGTTTCAAAACTCATTCAAATGACTTCATCGCAAAAGAACTAGCTGTAGTTTTCAGCAACAAGGAATGGTTCAATTTCATCATAAAACCTCCTTTTGATTTCGCATGTTTATCAGCCAAAAAACAGAGAGAAGCAGTTTGGTTAACAAAAAACTATCATCATATTAACTGGAATGATGGATCAGTCTCATTTCAAAGCGTTTGCAAGTTTTTAAAATCGAATATAAGAAATTCACAAATATATGTTAAGGGTGGAGAGAAGAAAAAATGGCTGGAAAAAATTATTAACAAACAGTTTATAACATTGAAGACATTGGCTGCATTAATTTCAAACAAATGGAAACTAAGCATTCAATATATCTCTATTGTAGCTATCATGACTATGGTGTTTCTGCCTTAAGGAATGCAATTTTACTTAAAAATGAAAGTGTTAACAAACTTTTAAATAAATGCTTATAAAAATTAAAATAAATGTCTTTTTATTTCAAACAAAAAAACCTACATATATATTTATTTTTTTCAGAGAACACACAAACAAACATACACAATGGTTCATTCATTCATTCAAATGGTCAAGGGAATATTTGGGCACAAAGAATAAACGCTTATTATTTGTTTGTATGTATATGCGTAAATGAAATAAATTTGTAGATATTTATGTACGCATGAATATGTACACCTTATCACATTTTATACTGACCAGGAAAGCAAGAAAGCGGACTGTCATACACACAGACTGTCCAGACATTCCAACCGCCACTCAGAACACAAAAAACACACACACTTAAACATAGCATAAATATTCATATTCTACAAAATACAGAAATCGCACCACCATCCAGATCCCCAAATAAAATCCATCGATGATCGTCATGTATAAAATAAACAAAACATCAGTTTCAATATTTATGCAATAGTAATTTTTTTTTTTCACAACGTCTTCAAGATCAGAATAATCAAATTATTCCTCCAGACTCAAGCATTGCAAGCAAAAAAGTAAAAAAAAAACACTGAATTGCTGGACTACAAATCTTAAGTAAACACACCAAATTTTAATAAGCAAAAAAATAAAAGAAAAAATCTCACTCCAGCAAGAAGGAACGAACCACAAGCATTAAGGGTATCCATATATAACTACTACACTTTTTAAATAGTGTAATTCCTAAAAATGCTTCAAAATGTTTTTATTCACCAGGCGTACACAAAGTAAATGGACAGACAGAAATTCCCACGCTCACATACCGACGGACATGTATTCTCAAGGTCACATATGGACAGACACAAATTCCCACGCTCACATACCGACGGACATGTATTCTCAAGGTCACATATGGACAGACACAAATTCCCACGCTCACATACCGACGGACATGTATTCTCAAGGTCACATATGGACAGACACAAATTCCCACGCTCACATACCGACGGACATGTATTCTCAAGGTCACATATGGACAGACACAAATTCCCACGCTCACATACCGACGGACATGTATTCTCAAGGTCACATATGGACAGACACAAATTCCCACGCCTACCCCAACATATTATTATAAAAAAAAAATAACAACAATGTGAACGCCCCTATTAAACCGTGGGAAAAAATACACACACGAACACACACAAAATAAAATTTGAGAATTTTGTGAAATTTGAGAATTTTGGCAATTAAAATTGAAAAATTTCAAATTTAATTGCTGAAATTTAATATTTTTAATGGTCAAAGCACATACAGTTCCCTACTACTCACAACAACATCATATAATTCAGGATCCCTTATTTGATCTAAAATTTCAGAACATTGTTAACTTCATGCGATGTGATTTTATTCACCAACCATATTGAAATGTGAGCGTGTGGCAAACCACGCTTTTGCCACTCCACAGAATACATCCAGAACTTCACCAAACACTTTCACGCTTAAACCCATAAGCGCTTTCAATTTCTGCTTAGAAACACGGGAAGTGATATCATGGCGGATATCAGTAGGACTTTGGCCAGCGAATAAATTATCTTTAATGTCACTCCATTACGGATTACACGTAAATGTTATAAATAAATCTGGTCGACCGTAATGATGCACTTAAGCTATTGCATCCTGCGCGTACTCATGCATATGACATGGGCTGTGCATAATGTATTTAAATATTTATGTTTTTAGTGTTGTATTTATATGTAATCTATTTCATAGATCCCCGAATTTGTGATTTAGAATTGCTAAGTATATAAATTAGATATAGTTATCTGTATCGTAAATTTTAGATTTTGTCAACCTTTCTGATATTCCTGGTATGTATGTTAAAGATTTAAATAATTTATGTTCTGTATTACTATTAGTATTTTCTGTTCTTCTATTTCTATATTGTGATATTAATGTATTTATTATATGATTAGAAAAATTGTTATTTTCTAATATATTTATAACCTTTTTTTTATTGCTATAGTGAAATTGTTTGTCACTCATATATTTAGAACCCTTTCTATAAAATTTTTAGCTGTGCTTATAATAATGTGTCTACTATGTTTTGAATAGTAATTAATCATTCTTCCCGAAGCAGTAGGTTTCTGGAATTAATCTATTATTAATTTATTACCTTTCCTAATAACTAAAGTATCTATTTTTTCTATCTATATTATCTATATCAGATGTATGAATTATGCAAAACAAATCATCTACATATTTTGTCACTATTTTAGGTTTTATATTAAGTTTTTGAATTGATTTGTCTAATAATTCCTCCATTACTATATCTGCTATTATTGGATATGATGTAGATTCCATAGGAAGACCCCATTTTTGCATATATATATATATATATATATATATATAAATATATATATATATATATATATATATATATATATATATATCTATTATAATGAAAATACCTATTATCTTCTATACAAAATTTTAAAATACGCAAAAATAAACATTTGTCAATCCTTATATACCTTGTTATCATTTCCCATTTGTTTTCAATTGTATTAAGTGCAAAATTAATAGGTACACTTGGGAATAGAAAAAGAAATTAATCTTTCATTATCAGATATATGTTGCCTGATATTCCATGTTGGCGTGCTATTCTTTATAAATGTTGATTTATCTTTATTGACCCTATCAGTTTATTATAATATTAATCACGCTTATGTCGTTTTTTATTGAATTATATGTATTTAGTCTAATTTTTATTCGATATTTCGTTAACAGCTTGTTAACATCTTCAGGAAATAAAAATTATTAAAATTTAATAGACGAATGGTTTTGAAACATGATATAAAAAACTATGCACAATATTTGTTTTTCAAATTCAATAACATATAAATATTTTTTCAACATTAACAATTTATAGTAAAACAAACTTTTTTAACATTAACAAATTATAATGAACAGTATAATTATGATTATGATTTATGGAGACGTTTGCTTGGATTTGCTTCCATCGGACGCGTCCCCAGGTGGCGGATAGGGGGTTTGGGATAGGGAGGGCGATTATCGTCTCGGGATGGGTTGATGAACTGGACACCTCAGGGAACAGGATTTCAGCACACCCGGGATGTTGATCGTCCGCGGACCAACCAAAACCAAGCTAGGTGGTACCCGAAAATAACTAAGAATGGAAATAAACCTTAAAGAAAATAACTCAGTACCGGTGGCTATTGGTGGTGAGCAATCAGGCCTCAGGTCATCGTCAAAAACTGAATGTAAGAAACAACTTCGGGGGTGGGCAACTTGGCATCAGCTGTTGCTAAGGCTACAAGAAGCCTAGGAGAGGTAGAATCGGTACCAAGGGTGATGACAAACCATTCCCAGCCACAAAAGACGGGCGAGGTCTCCGATTTTTCCCATCCAAAAATATAAAAGAATCCTCTGAAGTAGATAAGATGGTCGAGGAAGTAAGTAGTAGCGTATCCAAACTCACCACGAAACGGAGGAATCTTTCAGGCGCACAACGGCGGAAAGTGGCGCGCAGGAAACTGTCAGAAGAGCTGTGCTATGCTGTCATTGATTCCAGCAACCCATCAGGCAAAATTCCGTTGCACCACCACAAAGAGGTGGAAAGTGCCATAAATGAATATATTGTGGAGTACATATTGCCAGCTGATGAGGATGCTCCACAAACCCGTATAGAAAACAGCAAGTTTGTTCGGGACGTAATGTTTCTCCAACTGGAGTCTGACTCCTTTGTGGAGATACTACGAAACCGGATAAACATCATTAAGGCACCATGGGAAGGTGGAAAACTCTCACTTATGAAGAAGACGGAAATCCCAGACCTAACAAAGGTTTTATATAAAATGATGTGGAAGTCTGACAACGGAGGCCATAACAAATATTATTAGCAAAAAAAACAAAGGCCTCGATGCGAGCAAGTGGGAAATTTTCCACCGCAAGGAGGCAGAGGAGGGCACCTTTATCGTGGTGGGTCTGGACAAAGCGTACATGGCCTACCTCGAACGAAGAGGGAAGGCCTTTGCCACCTCGACCATATACTTCAAAGCCGGGAAGACTCCCATTGGCTGGTCAGTAGGCCCGACTGAGAATGCCAAAGAAGATAAGGCGGAGCCTAAAGAAAAACGGAAATCTCAAGAAGCTCCCTCACAAGCCGTTGGATACAGATGCTGCTTTTACTGCAGATAAACCTCCATCGGAGTAGAACGGCGACTCAAGCCCTGATGGAGGAAATAACAAAAGGTAAGATACACGTTGTGTTCATACAGGAACCATGGACAATTAGGAACAAGGTTTCTGGGTTGAACGACTGTAATTATCAACTTTTTTATGCAAAGGCCGGGGCTAGACCCAGGGCGTGCATACTCTGTCATAACGGCTTAAACTTTCTGTTTTCCCTAGAAGTATCTGCCCTCGGATAAACCGACACTTCCACCTACGTCGGAATTGAGGCAAATCACATCTTCCGCCAGGAGTAAAGGTAGGAATATCTCAATAGGCTGTGATTCCAACTCACATAATCTCTCTTGGAGTAGTACTAATTGCAACAATAGAAGTGATGCATTATTTGAATATTTAATGGCAAATAAACTCTTCACGGTAAACACTGGCAATGAACCAACATTCACTAACAGAATTAGGGAAGCGGTTATTGACATCACTATATGTTCAGAAAACTTAATTGATGAAATAAGCGATTGGGACGTGTCGGGATTTCATTCCTTCTCGGATCATCGTTACATTTTCATGACTTTAGACCATCCTGATCCTAACCCCATAACATTTAGGAATAGGGCCAAAACGGACTGGTCGAGATTTAGGTCTAGTCTACAGAACAGACTCCAGGACTATCCGCCACCAGTAGATACTGTAGGGAGCATAGATTCAGAGATAAATAGACTGAGTACTGATATTAGGGAATCCTATGAGGACAGTCGTCCACTCAGAAATAGGCGAAACCTAAAAGAAAAACCCTGGATGACGGGTCAACTTATAAATCTCAGGAGAGAAACCAGAATGCTCTTTAATTGAGCCCGTAGGAAGGGACTCGATATATACTGGGAAGAATATAAAAGTAAACTTAACGTTTATAATAAGAAAATAAGGGGCGCCAAGCGCGAATCCTGGAAGCGTTTCTACGAACAGGTAGATAGCGTTAGTGAAGCTTCCAAAATAAAGAAACTCTTGTCGAAAACCCATACTCAACCTGAGACACTTGTAGACTCGGAGGGCAGGAGGGCACAGACGATGCAGAAGTTATTGGGAAGTGGTAAACCCCCTGGGAAATATAGACAATTCAAGGATAATAATAGATACTCAAATGGTATGTAGAGCAGAGAGGAGCTTTTCGCCCTATAAAGCAGCAGGGCCTGATGGCATTTTCCCGGCTCTTCTTCAAAAGAGTATGGAACTAATAGAGGATAATTTAGCTAATATATTCACAATCTGTCTCACTAATGCATATACTCCCCTGGCATGCACGGAGGCTAAAGTTGCAAGGCACATCTATACTAGGTATACTCAATTTGCAACCCTGCAGAAAATATATGTAGTGGATTCGCCTTGATATGTATTTTGTTTGTGTAAAATATTTTCGTCTGTCAAATAGACTTGACAAATGAAACATAAGAAAAATGGCGATACAGAAGAAAAAACAGCACAGGCACCAACGCACATCTACATTTGCATATTAAATTCTGTCTTTTTTTGTTAAACTGGAACTAGATATATTAAAATAAGAAAATATTTCTACTACTAAATTTTTTAGTATGCATATATTACATAAATGTAATGCCATGGTATTTAGTGTGAATAAACAGCAAGTCGATGTAAAGTCTAAATAAAAATTGTTTATTTCCAATTAGAGTACAATTCACTCCAACTAGGGATTATATCAAGAAGTTAATTTAATACATATGTACTTTAATATTGTGCAAACAAAACCACAGAGTAACAAAATGATGCTCTCATCGATAAACAATTCCTTTGAGCAGGATACACATGATACGGATGCCAACTGTGATGGGCCAGATTTAGACTGTGTATGCAGACGTAGATACTTATCAAAATGAAATTGCTGAATTATACAGCTATACGGAGTTTAGCGAGTTTCAGCAGAACGTCAAAGCATTCGAAGACCAAATGGAAATGTATGATTTGCCACCCAACTGGCAAAAACTAGACTCAAATGCACAAAAAAGGTCTCGAATCGCTCGCTCCGTATGCAAGCTGCAAGATGTATATTGTATTTGGCTCAAGATATTTAGATGAGCAAGAGCAGATGGACATGGAGTTAAGTCCCGGCAATGAAAATGCCCCAAACGGTGGGAACAATGGTTCTGGTAATGGAAGTAATCAAAATGGTGAAAAAATCTAATACATCAACCGCTGCCATAACAACTGCGAATCATAACAGTTACAGTGCGCAACCGTCTGTACAAGCACCTCAAATAACTACGCGTTTGCCCTGGACTCCCAAAAGTTCGCCAAAAGGATATCGATCAATATCTCGAAATAAATTTATTGGCTATTCTTTCATTGATGACCACGAAAGCTTAGCTGGTTTACCACAGCCCATACATGAGGGTATATGATTGCTTTATTTACAGTACTGCAGTTTACGAAATATTTGTTTCTTGTTATTCTAAATATATGAATTCATTACGTGTTAATGCCAACTCACCAGTATGCATTAAATAATTTGTTTGAATAATTTTCAAATTTATGTGTTAAATGTATATATAATGCACTTTAAATGATTTTGTTACCTTGAAATTGCTTATCGTGTCATTCAAATCAATTGCATTATTGGAAATCATTTTTTATTAACAATAATATTTTAATTTCGAATAAATCATACAATTTGAACTTAACTATTTTCAATTTTATATTTAACAACAATTATATACTACAACTTTTAATTAACTTATTAGAACAAATAACTTATTATTATTATTAGTTATTTATAATGAAATAAAATAAAAATGGTCAGCGCAGATCAGTGCTGTTGCAGAAAATGCTACGCAACAAATCTCACCCCATTTCATCCTGGATACCGCATCTTTCGGCGCTTGGAACAACGATCCCTCTCCCTTGAAGAATTTGCGCTTGCACACTGCACAAACGCGCTTTGTTTTATAAGTTCACAAAATGTTTTTAAATAAAAACTATTGCTTTTAACAATAATAATCAAATGAATTATATATTATATAAATAACTTTTCTTTTTTTAGGAATTATCACAATTTTTGTTTTTGAACTCTTCACAAATTTTTCTTTTTGGCGCAAAGACTAAAAAGCAGATTTTGACAACCGACTTCAAGGCGAAAGCAGAAGATTTTGACAAACGACTTCAAGGCGAATCAGGTGAATTATGTCAGCTGTTCACCATTTTTCGTATTAAGGTCACCTAATATAGATGCGCCTTGATAAGAACCGTAATCTTATGCAGTTATCTGAGGTGTTGAAGTTAACTAGTGCGAGTGTGACGCAAACTCACTATAGAGAGTGAACCAAGGCACATCTATACTAGGTATACTCAATTTGCAACCCTGCAGGAAATATATGTAGTGGATTCGCCTTGATATGTATTTTGTTTGTGTAAAAAATTTTCGTTTGTCAAATGGACTTGACAAGTAAAACATAAGAAAAATGGCGATACAGAAGAAAAAAACACAGCCACCAACAGACGTTAAATGAGAAAAATGTAAAGTGTTTATTTCAAGGTGTTTATTTATAAAATGTTTGTGCAGAAGTATGAAATTATTATTTACATATTCATTGCTGGATGGACTTGGTGCTTATAAGGGTAAGCTTTTGTAAATACATATAATAATATAAAATATATAAAAGTTCAATTTAAGTAGTTCTGTCGGAGTTGATTCTGCAAGTTGACTGGACTAAGGTTCACATATTTCCTGCTCTTATGAAAGAATCGGATACAAATTTTGCATCTGAAATTGCTATAAATATCTCTAAACATGTCTCCGTCTAAACCTAAAGAAATGAAGTTGTTGCAACGCTCTAACAATCAAGAATCAATAACATTGAACAATTCGTGTTTAGATGATGTGCCGGCAACATTTCAGCCAATTCTGGTGGTTTTACGCAAGCCACAAAATGACTATCAGTCTGCCAATTATACAGCACCCATAGCCAATCAAGCTATAAAAGTTGTAAGACTGCTAACCAAATCTACTGAAATCCATAATAATTGTGTACTTCCGAGGCAACCTATAAAAAATTTTCTTCAAAGAGAACAAGAACCCAGAATATGAGAACAACGGTGGATATAACTTATTTTTTTATATAGCAGTTTACGAAATATTTGTTTCTTGTTATTCTACATATATGAATTCATTACGTGTTAATGCCATGGATACCGCATATTTCGGCGCTTGGAACAACGATCCCTCTCCTTTAAAGAATTTGCGCTTGCACACTGCACAAACACGCATTGTTTTATAAGTTCAGAAAATATACTTAAATAAAAACTATTGCTTTTAATAATAATAAGCAAATCAATTATATTTAAATATATATATATAACTCTTGTTTTCTTAGCAATTTTCACAAAATTAAGTTTTGTTTTTGAACTCTTCACTAATTTTCTTTTTGGCGCAAAGACAAAAAGAAGATCTTGATAAGCGAGTTCAAGGCGAATCAGGCGAATTGTATCAGCTGTTCGCCATTTTGCATATTAAGGTAACCTAGTATAGATGCGCCTTGCTAAAGTTGTCTTCATTCCAAAACCAAGCAAGGAAAGCTATGCAGATCCGAAGGCTTAAAGACCGATTAGCCTAACTTCTTTCTTACTGAAAACGTTGGAACGAATTGTGGACACAATGTTGAAGGAAATAATACCGCACAGTATACTGAAATTTAAGCAACACGACAGCCCCACAGGAAGTTGTATATCATATAGAGATAACCTTCGAACTGTGTATGTACACCATGGCTGTATTTATCGATATAGAGGGGCTTTCAAAAATATATCGACCAGGAGCATTATTGACTCGCTGGGTAACTTTGACTTGGATCAGAGATTGACTGCAATGATCAGTCATATGCTTAGGAACAGGAAGATAAGTTGCGAGGTTAACGATACAAAAATAGGAAGGAATGTATGTTGCGGAACGTCACAGGGGGAAATACAGTATCCCTTACTGTGGGTGGTGACCATAAATACCCTACTGAAAACATTATACCAGGAAGGATTTGCTCCCGTCTGCTATGCAGACAATGTAGCGATATTGATAAGGGAAAAAAACCCTAGGGTTCTTTGTGAGAAGGCAGTAGAGGCCCTAAATTTAGCTCACAACTGGGCTAAAGAAAGGGGTCTCAATGTCAACCCAGAGAAGACAGAAATTGGTATGTTTACAAGAAAGCGGAAGATTGTACATCTATTACAATACAAATTAGCAAAAAGGTCAAATATCTAGAATTAATACTCGATTGGAGGTTATCCTGGAAGGACCATATAGAAACTAGGGTAATCAGGACCCAAAAATCTGGACCTATTGTACAAGGGCAATCGGGTCCAAATGGGGAATGAGCCCAAAATGGCACACTGGCTTTATACGAGTGTTGTAAGATAAATTATGACGTACGCCTCGTTAGTACGGTGGACGTCGTTAGAAAAGAAGGTTAATATTAAACATTTTCAAAGAATACAAAGACAGTGGGGTATCGGCATCTGTGGCGTAATAAGTACCACATCAACTAAGGCGATGGAAAATATTCTATCAATACTGTCTATTGATACACAGGTTAAATACGAAGCAGCTCTGCCTGCTACAAGATTGATGCTGATGGGGGATTGGCTGACGACAGAACAGTTAACCAAACACCAGAGTAGAATACCATAATATCGGAAGGTATGAAATGGGAGGATGCAAGTACAACGAACCCCATGACCAATCTGTACACGGACGGGTCGAAAATCGGCGACCGATCTAGTGGAGGTTTCTATGACATGGGTCGTAACTTTCGAAAATACTTCCGCCTACCGGATCATAACATGGTATTTCAAAGTGAGATCGTGGCTATTGCCGAAGGGATAAAAGGAAATTGATAACAGCCTACCGGTTCGTATATTCACGGATAGTAGCAGAGTTATAGAGGTCCTAAGGAATCATGAGGTTCAATCTCGGTGTGTACTACACTGCAAGGATGAGATTAACTCATACACACACTGTGGAAGCATAGAGATAATATGGATTCCAGGACATCAGGGAATACCTGGAAATACTGAGGCAGAAAGGCTAGCAAAGATGGAAGCATTAATGGAAAACATCACACTAGATAATCCAAAGCCATTTCAGGTTATTAAAAACGAACTTAAACAATGGGCCATAGAATTACACACAAGGAATTGGCAGCACTCTACCATAGACAGGTTGACTAGAATTCTATGGGGGACCCAGATGTAAATAGGACAAATGAGATCCTAACATTGATTAGGCCAGCACTACGGAGACTGGTTCATTTAATACCAGGACATACAGAGTTAAGGACTCACCTGGCACGAATGGGTATCGTTGACGATATAACATACAGGGCCTGCCAGGGAGAGGACGAAACACTGAAGCATTACTTGTAATACTGTCCAGCTTTTAGCCAAGTCAGAAGACTAACATTGAATCAGGAGATTATACAGGAGATTGATTTTCTTAGGGGTTCTAATTGGAAGGACTTAAGAAGATACATTGAAGAAACTAGGTTCATTATGTGATCAAAGTCTAATGTTTGTTAAGGATGGAGGTTCCATAGAATGGTAACTCCTACTTTAGAGCGTACAACAGGCCTATGGGGCCTAAGTGTAATCCTTGAACTGATTGGGATGACTCCTGCCCCTCTTTTCGACCTAACCTAACCTAAGAATCAGGAGATATTACAAATTATAATTTAATTAATACAGATAAAACAACCAAATACCAAAAAATCAATAATGATATAGTTGGAGAATTATTTAAGAAAGATATTATAACATCTAATGATAAGAATAGGATAAAAACAAAAACAGTTGCTCCTCGTATATATGGATTACCAAAAATTCATAAAGAAAATTTTCCACTAAGTTCTCTTATTAATTCACCTTCATATGAACTATGCAGATATGCTACAATTATTTAAAAAAGTATTACTAAGGATTCTAAATATAAAATCAAAAATTCAATAGAATTTGTGAATAAAATTAGGAGCCAACATATATCTGATAATGAAAACTTAATTTCTTTTGATGTAGTTCAAGTGTACATATTAATTTTGCACTTAATACAATTGAAAATAAATGGGAAATGATAACAATTTATACAAGGATTGACAAATGTTTATGTTTGCGTATTTTAAAATTTTGTATAGAAGATAATAGGTATTTTCAATATAATAGCAATATATATATATATATATATATATATATATATATATATATGCAAAAAATGGGTCTACCTATGGAATCACCAATAACAGCAGATATAGTAATGAAGGAATTATTAGACAAGTCCATTCAAAAACTTAATATAAAACCTAAAATAGTGACAAAATATGTAGATGATTTATTTCGCATAATTCATACATCTGATATAGATAATATGTTTTCATTATTATGATTTTAATTCGAACATTAAATTTACAGCTGAAAAGGAAAAGGACTTGAAACTTCCTTATTTAGATACTTTAGTTATTAGGAAAGGTAATAAATTAATAATAGATTGGTTCCAGAAACCTACTGCTTCGGGAAGAATGATTAATTACTATTCAAAACATAATAGACACATTATTATAAACACAGCTAAAAATTTTATAGAAAG
This sequence comes from Linnaemya vulpina, assembly GCA_963675445.1. NCBI lineage: Eukaryota > Metazoa > Arthropoda > Insecta > Diptera > Tachinidae > Linnaemya > Linnaemya vulpina. The sequence goes on along the minus strand of OY776276.1, from coordinate 54,715,219 downwards.
GGTTCTAAATATAAGTGACAAACAATTTCACTATAGCAATAAAAAGAAGGTTATAAATATATTAGAAAATAAAAATTTTCCTAATCATATAATAAATAAATTAATATCACAATATAGAAATAGAAGAACAGAAAATACTAATAGTAATACAGAACATAAATTATTTAAATCTTTAACATACATACCAGGAATATCAGAAAGGTTGACAAAATCTAAAATTTACGATACAGATAAATATAGAATAGCTCATAGAACGTGTAATACATTAAACAGACTATTTAGTAAAAATAAAGATAAAATTGTAAAATGGGATAGATCAAATTTAGTATATAAAATACCATGCAAGGGTACTGATATAGAGAATTGTGATAAAGTGTACATAGGTACGACCAAGAATAAATTAAAGAATAGGAAAGCAGGTTTCAAATCAGATGAAAAATATAGGGATATAAATTCACAAAAAAAAGCTTTATCTTCCCATTGTTCTAAATCATATCATTTTCCAGATTTTGGAAATGTTTCAATATTAAATACAGAAAATAACTATAAACGTCAATTAATGTTAGAAATAATAAACGTACCTTAATCACACAGAATAAATTTTAAAATAGATACAGAAAAATTAGCACAGAATTATAGACATTTAGTTAGCAAGAATTGCAGATTTACATAATATAATTGTTAATATTAACTATTGTGTTCTAGGATAATATGTTGTATTATTGTTATTATATATTAACTTATAGTAATTGTTACAATTGTTGCCTATGTGTATGTAGGTGTATATACATGTATATGTGTGTGGATGTGTATGTAGTTACATATGTACATGTATGTGTATGTGTATGTATGTGTGTGTGTATATGTATGTATGCATATATATACACACATATATAATATATATATATATATATATATATATATATATATATATATTGTTACGTTTTTAGACCTTTTCTTAAAAATGGTTTTATTACTTATCCTTCAAGGATTCGTTTTATTGCATCAAATTAAAACACGGACAAATTAGTTTTAGAAATATAATGCGGCAACACCTTATTTATTACTTTATTTACACGAGTATTTGTACTACTCAACACTTAGCGATGTTAACACGTCTGTATTTGAAATCGCCCTAACACTGTTATTAAATAAACTTCTGGGTATGGTGGTTGTATTTTACTTGACATGCAGCTATATACGTGTGTTTGTATACCTGACAATGCTGACTTGTTTGTTTAGCTTATGGTAACTACGTGTGGTTGTATGTATGAGTGTTTTGCCTATGGTAACTATGAGTGGTTGCATGGATGAGTGTTCTGTGTGTTGTGTGGTTTTATTTCTTCTTCTGCTATGTGTATATGGTTGTGTATATTTGTGCACCTCTTTAGCTTTATTAGCAGCGAATACTTGCATACAAGATCATTAAGAATAACATCTCTTAGCATTTATGTTGCTTGGTTTTTTCGTTGTTGTTGCTTACACTTATTATTGGCACAGCCTCGAATGATCTTGTATATTCTAGAGTATACCATTTCTGTTAATTTGAATATTATCTATATTGTGTTGACCAGGGTTGTAACATTTTGACAACTAGAGATTAATTGGCAGTACTGCCAAGTACATATAGCCACATTGTCGTTTTATTTAGATCTAATTCTAATCTTTGTAACACTGCCGCCCACTTAAGCCTGTTCGACCCGAATAGGCATACAATCACCTCTTCTATAGTGCGCCAATCGTTCGAAATCGTACTATCTTCATTTTCGACCTTGGGCTATTATGCTTCTGTATCCGGTATACAACGTCATTCACTCTCTTAATCACTTTATACGGGCCATCCCAGTGAGTCTGTAATTTGGGGACAATCCTTTCTTCCGTTGTGGGTTATAAAGTAGAACCAACTGTCCTTCCATAAATCCCTCCGAGTTTGCTGCGCGGTCATACCTAGCCTTCATCTTGTCACTGACCATCTTGATTCTATTACGCACGAAGTCATGCAGTTCGTTTAAGTCCTCCTTCTCTTGGGACGTAATAGCTCCTTCTTCTACAGTTGGCTTAACACCAAATTCCAAATCGCCAAGATAATTTTGGCTAACGTTCTCGATGTTGAGTCGTGTACAGCTGACCTATATGCCATCAAAAATTTGGGGATGTGCTCGTCCCAATCCCTCTGATGGTTGCCTACTACTTTCCGTAGGTACTCTTCTAAGGTGCGATTGAACCTTTCTGCCATGCCATCAGACTGTGGATGCAACGGCGTTGCTCTGGTTTTCTTTATCCCATATAACTCGCACATTTCCCTGAATATGGCAGACTCGAAATTCCTTCCTTGGTCGGAATGTAAATCTATTGGGACACCATAGCGGCATACCCAGTTGTTGACGAAAGCATTTACAATTGTCTTTGCTTCCTGGTTAGGTATAGCATATACCTCTGGCCATTTACTGAAATAGTCCATTACCACAAGTACATAACGATTTCCGGCTTTAGTGACGGGAAAGGGACCTGCTACATCCATTGCGATCCGCTCGAATGGTGCTCCTGAGTTGTATTGTTGCAGCTGTGCCCAGCTTCTTCTTACTGGGCCTTTGGCTGCTATGCACTGTAGGCAGTTTGCTATCCAGTCGGCTACGGTTTTTTGACATCCAACCCAATAAAAACGCTGCTTCAGTTTCTCAAGTGTCTTTGTTACTCCAAGATGACTGCCACTAGGTCCATTATGAAACTCCTGTAAAACTTTACATATCTTGGAGTATGGCTTAACTATTAAATTTGAAGTTGTTTTGCCATCTACAGTTTCCCATGCGCGGTATAAACACCCTTTTATTACCTTGAGGCTGTTCCACTGAGCCCAATAAGATTTGGCGAGTGGGCTTTCAGCCGGAATTTTATTCCGGGATGGTCGTCTGTCCTCTTCTTTGGCTGCTTTAATTTTCCTTAGTATGCCGTTGTCCCTCTCTGCCGCTGACCAATCTTCATCAGGGCCAACGTGCATTAGCCGAACATCCACAACGCCTTCCTTTTGCTCGGTTCTAACACAATGTTTACACTCTAAACAGCAGGGTCTTCTGGAAAGAGCATCCGCATTGTTGCGCTTTGTGCCCCTTCTATACTCAATACTGAAGACGTAGCTCTGCAGGCGCTCAACCCACCTTGCCAGTTGCCATTCACTATTTTTAAACCACAATAGCCATCTCAGTTCAGAATGATCGGTCGTTAATGTAAAGTGTTGACCATACAGGTACTTATGGTAATGTTTAATGCATTCCAATGCCGCCAGAAGCTCACGTCGTGTCACACAGTAGTTCCAGCGTATGCAGAGTATCCAGCAGAAATTTTTCTCCAGCTATGGGATACGCTAGCACTGGTGTCGTACATAATAATTCTTTGAGTTTCTGGAATGCATTTTCCTGTGCAGCTACACTGGCGAAATTCGGCACAAAACGTCTGTAGTATGTACAAAGGCCCAAAAAGCTGCGCAATTCATGAAGATTTTTAGGTTGATGCCAGTCCCTTACTGCTTTTATTTTATCTTCATCTGTTGAGATTCCGTCTGCTATAACACGATGACCCAAATACCTTACTTCTTTCTGGAACAATGCACATTTCTTCAAGCTGAGTTTCAATCCAGTTGATGATGTCCGTTGAAGAACTTCTGCCATGTTTTGAGGTGTTCATCAAAAGTTCTCCCCATCACGATTATGTCATCTAGATATACCAAGCATGTCTTCCAGTGGAGTCCTATCAATACCTTCTTCATTAGGCGTTCAAAAGTGGCCGGAGCATTGCAGAGACCAAATGGCATGATTTTGAACTGCCATAATCCGTTACTGACACTGAAGGCAGTTTCTCCTTGTCTTTCTCTGCAATCTCCACTTGCCAATATCCGCTTCGCAAGTCCAGCGTTTGTTACCAGCTATCGTGTCCAAAGTGTCATCGATTCTGGGGAGCGGATAACTGTCCTTCTTGGTTATGTCATTGAGCTTCCTGTAGTCTACGCAGAATCTAGTACTGCTATCTTTCTTTCTAACTAAGACTACAGGCGAACTCCAAGGACCAGAAGATGGCTCAATTACGCCATCACGCTCCATTTCACTTACAAGCTCTTTTACTTTATCTCGTTTTGATAGGGGAACGCTTCTGGGTGGCTGTTTAATCGGCCTAGCTTCGCCTGTATTAATTGCATGTTTAATCAATGCAATTCTACCCTGGTTTTGGCTTCCCATGGCGAAGATACTGCCATGCCTTTTTAGTAACTGTTTGGCTTTATTTTTATCTGTCGCTGATAGACCTGCTACCCATTTCTCTACGTATTCCTCAAATTGTTCACGTTCTTTTGCGGACCAATTAGTAGGCTTTTACTTCTTCTCGAAGTTTATTATTGCCTCTGCTGGTCTGACAAGTTAAGCACTCTTATAGGGACTATTCCTCCGTTACTAGTTTTCACTAGAGCTTTCGCTATTATAAGCTCTCTCTTTAGATCTGCTGGTTTTACAACCCACAACCGATTGTCCCCATATGACTATTTCAGACTGCGGCGGTAACGTCTGACTATCAATAGCAAATACTCTTGTTACTTGCGGTTTGTTGTCAAATCCAACATCAAGGGGTATTTCCACATAACGCCAAATCATCAGCTGTTGTCTCATATGTAGATTAATGCCATAATTAATCATAAAATCGGCTCCAATAATAAACTCATCTACAATATCGGCAACAATAAACACATGTCTCACGTTAATGTTGGCTATAGTCGTCTTCACTTCAATCTGATCATATACAGTGGCAGGTTCTTCAGTAGCTGTACGTAGCCGTATATTGCTAAACCGCTCGCATTTCCCCTTTACTATATCGGGCCTTATTATTGACTGCGATGCCCCTGTGTCTATGGTAAGTATGTGCTTTTCCCCGCTGATGTGTCCGGACGCAGTGAGGTTGCTATTTTTCTGCTGCATCACTGATATGGAGATTGTGGGGCCCTCGTTTGTGAGAGCTAGCTCTTGCCCCTCAGTGCTAGCTCGTTTTAGTTTAACGGGGACTCTTGTGATGTTGTTTGGTTCACCCGTTTGCTGTTTCTTGGTGGCGAAACAGATCTACCTCTCTTCCTTGGTGCTTTGCAGCTGCGCTGAAAATTACCGATCTTTCCGCAGTTAAAGCACTTAGGCTTTTCTTTGACAGCACTTTCTGCCAGCAGTGTTCGCATTACCTCCTTAACGCTAGCAACTAGGTTGTTATCCTCCTTAGACAAAACCTCCACATTCCGCACTTTACATATCTGTGGCTTGAAAACCATCCTTGCAGTCTCTTGAGCCAGCGCAAATGAAACAGTTTCGGCGAAAGTGTATTTCTGCATAGCGCAAACCGCCAGCTTAACATCAGAGTCGCGAATGCCGTTAACGAAACCCTCAGTTTTAAAGTGGTCCAGAAACGAGTGACTCTCGCCTGGATATGTGAGCTGCACTAAACGCTCGATTTCCATTGCGAAATCTTGTAGAGATTCGTTAGGCTTCGGAACTCTACATCGCAATTCCATCCTGTATAAATCGCGCTTGAGCTCACCATCATACTTGCGCTGCAATGCTGCCATTATTTCATTATAATTGTTTCTGCTGCTTACTGGCACAGTCTCAAGTACCTCTGCGGCTGTACCCTTTAAGGACAAAATCAACTCTATGGCCTTTTCTTCAGCATCCCATCCATTTCTTCTAGCGACCGTCTCGAATTGGAATTCGAAGATGCCTAATTGTACGCTGCCGTCGAAGCATGGCGCTTTTATCCGCGCAGAAACCTGCCACTACACTCTAGGCTATGCACTTTGTCCTCTAGAGCATGCAATTTCTCTTCGAACTCCTTTGCATGCTGTTCCAGGCCACCGCTTTCTAGATGTTGGACTCTATCCGCCAGCTCTGAAAATTTATTCTCAATAGAATATACCCTCCTGTTAATGGCTTCAGAAACCTCTACCAGGGTCTCGTTCATGGCTTTATTTGACTTCTGTATTTCGGCTACAAGCTTTTCCTGCATTTGCTGAGAGTTCTGTTTTATTTCAGTTATTTCGGCTACAAGCTTGCCACTGCTGATCCTTGATGCCTCCTGCATCTGCTGAGAGTTTTGTTTTATTTCACTTATTTCGGCTACAAACTTGTCACTGCTGATCCTTGATGTCTCCTGCATCTGCTGAGAGTTTTGTTTTATCTCACTTATTTTGGCTACAAGCTTGTCACTGCTGATTTTTGATGCAGTTTGTGCATCACTGATTGCTTTTATCTGCTGAGAGTTCTGTTTCATTTCGATCATCATAGCAGCGAACATTGAATTTATGTCCATGCTGCTGGTCGTGGCAGGAGGGCATACCCTGCACATCGCTTTTGTCCTCAAACTCGTATGTCCCGATGTCCATGCCGCGATTCTTAAACTCATCTATCAGCCTCTTCTGCAGTTCAGCCTTATTACCTGCAGTTGGCAATTCCAGCTTGCTGAACTCCTTTTTCAGCTGTTCAACTTTTAGCTCATCAAATTTCATGATTATTTGTTTTAATTTTTTAATGTCCTTCTTTTTTTTTCTTTAAATTGCAATGTCCTTTTAATTATATTTGCAATCCCGCTTCTGACACCAATTGTTACGTTTTTAGACCTTTTCGTAAAAACGGTTTTATTATTTATCCTTCAAGGATTCGTTTTATTGCATCAAATTAAAACACGGACAAATTAATTTTAGAAAAATAATGCGGCAACACTCTATTTATTACTTTATTTACACGAGTATTTGTACTACTCAATACTTAGCGATGTTAACACGTCTATATTTGAAATCACCCTAAGACTCGCTGAGCTCTGGCAGCGCCTTTATTTAGCAAAAATGACGTCGTCTGGTAACCTCGCGAAACTTCTGGGCATGGTGGTTGTATCTTACTTGACATGGAGCTATATACGTGTGTTTGTATACATGACAATGCTGACTTGTTTGTTTAGCTTATGGTAACTATGTGTGGTTGTATGTATGAGTGTTCTGTGTGTTTTGTGGTTTTGTTTCTTCTTCTGCTATGTGTATATGGTTGTGTATACTTGTGCACTTGTTTAGCTTTATTAGCAGCGCATACTTGCATACAAGATCTTTAAGAATAACATCTCTTAGCATTTATGTTGCTAGGTTTTTTCGTTGTTGTTGTTTACACTTATTATTGGCACAGCCTCGAATGATCTTGTATATTCTGGAGTATTCCATTTCCGTTAATTTGAATATTATCTATAATGTATTGACCAGGATTGTAACATTTTGACAACCAGAGATTAAATGGCAGTGCTGCCAATTACATATAGCCACATTGTCGTTTTATTTAAATCTTTTTCTAATCTTTGTAACAGTATATATAAATTTGTTGTAAACATTTTCATTATACTATGTTAATGTTGAAAAAGTTTGTTTTACTATAAATATTTAATGTTGAAAAAATATTTTATATGTTATTGAATTTGAAAAACAAATATTGTGAATAGTTTTTCATGTCATGTTTCAAAACCATTTGTCTTTTAAATTTTAATAATTTTTATTTCCTGAAGCTGTTAACGAAATATCGAATAAAAATTGGACTAAATATAATTTAATAAAAAACGACCATAAGCTTGATTAATATTGTAATAATAAAATAAAATAAAAAATCAATGTTTAACCTATTTCAGTTAGGCTTGTTAGAATTTTGGCAGCTAAAATCAATATTAATTCTAGTCTTAAATTCAAGGTGACAAATTGTCTAAAATGACTACCGCAACGAAGCTAGTGAACAAATTCAATTCATTTAACACTAAAAACATAATCCATATAAAGGATCTGGAGGACTCAGTTATATGTCTTATCTTTGGTGCAAAGTGGGTAATAAGAAAGTATGGAGAACATACTGTTCTTCCAAATCGATAAAGCGTCTTAACAGATGAAATAACAGAACTATCAAGCGAAAATTTTCGGTTACAAAGAAAAGGAGAGCGAAACCTTATTCATAGTGAGATGAATGTGTTTTGGATACCAAACTCCCAGTACCCCGTTTAGCAGTAAAAATTATAATTTTTTTATTTTATAATCATCCCGTATTAACATTTCTTATTTAACAAGTTTATGTAGATTTTTGGATCTTATCAACTAGATATTACAACAATTGATTAAGTGAGACATAGATGTTCTAAATCTATGATTATTATTTTACTTGTTTAAGGTAAAACGGGAAAAATCGTATATGAATTTAAAAAGTGTTCAAATAAATGTAGAAAATTACGAGTGTTTATAGAAAATTATTTAAGACAATAATTTTTATAAACACATCATTTTCTATTTGATAAATTTGGCTATTTTTAAAGTAAGAGCTTGCATTCTCTAATCAACGGATAAGAGGAATTTACAGTTTTGTTCATGTAGCTGTCGTTGATTTTTGTTATAAAATCACTTATTTTATCGATTCCTGCTTCGAGGTGAAGTAGAAATGTTGGGTATCTATAATTTTTTGTTATATGTATATAATTTTAAGGCATTTGTTTTGAATAATTGTAGCTTTCTTAGATGACAATTTGCCGCTGTATACCATACTGGACATCCATAGGTTAAGACCGTTCTAATTACGCTTTTGTATAAGAGCAGTTTGTTTTTTATGTGAAGAGTAGATCGCCTGTTTAACAATGGTAACAACGCTTTGATTGTTTTAAGAGCTTTGCTGCAGGTTTCTTCTATCTGTTTTTTAAAAATTAGCTTCTTATCTAGGTGAACTCCTAGATATTTTACACTGTCTTTTGGGTGTATCAAATCATTTCCAAATAGCAGAGGATGTTTCAAAACTCTCTTCAGCGATTTGTTATACCGAACAGCAGTTTCTTTTGTTTTGCTTGTGTTTATTTTGATTCTCCATTTATTAAAATATTTGTTGCAGCCGCAGAGGTATTTTTCCATTTTTTTCAAAAGGGCACTAGTAAGAAAATTAATTTTTAACTGCAACCTTAAATGATCTCTTTTCGATAATATTGATAAGGTATTTTGGGCTGTGATTCACTAGAAGCTTATAAATTAGGCCATCATGCCAGACCGTATCGAAAGCTTTTTCTATATCCAGTAAGTTCAGGCCTGTAGATTTTTTGCTATTTCTATTTTCAGATATAATATTTTTGATTCTATTTATTTTTGATTCTGTATATTACTGCGTTGTTGCCTAAATCCGAACTGTTAATCGGCAATGATGGAGTTTTCTGAGACTTAGTCCTTAAGGCGTGCTAGAATAATTTTTTCATAAATCTTACCCAAATTACTTAGAAGGCTTATCGGCCTATAACTGGTGACTTGGTTTTTTGGTTTGCCTGGCTTATGAACAGGTATAACCTTGGCATTTTTAAAGGCATTTGGAAAATATTTCAATTTAATGCAACTGTTGAATATTAATACTAATAGTTTCATTGGTTTTTATGGCATGTTCTTAGGACTACATTTGGGAAGTTATCAAATCCTGGTGATTTGGAGGTATTTAGCGATGATATAATATTTGCGACTTCCCCAAATGTTGTTAGATTGACGGACTCAGAATCAATATTTTCGCTTTTGAACCTCAATATTGTTTCATTCATGTGTTTACTGTTAGCACATAAGTGATTAGGAAATACATAATTTGGTTCAATAAACTCGTTCGCTAATAATTCAGCTTTATGATTATTAGCTGTTACCTTAGTATTATTTACCACAAGATGTACCCCTTAAATTGCGACTTATTTTCCAAAACTTTTTGTCGCCTGGTTTCATATGAGTTAACATTTTATTTCATTTTATATTCCGATATGTGTTTATTTTTTGTCGACTAGTTTACTGAGGAATTTTATAAATTTATCAAAGGTACTGGCTTCTTCTGGACCTGATGTTCTTTGGCGTCTTCTCACAATAGATCTTTTGAATTTAAAATAATTTATAATATTCGATGGAAGAACAAAACTATTTTGTGCTGTCACTTTTGGTGTTGAAGCATTTCTTGCGTCTGTTAACAGTTTAATAAATTTTTGAAGTTTCAGATGTACCACTGTTTCTGTTGTGTAAAAATCTTGACGTAAAAGTATTCTATCATCAATAAAGCTTTTAAATGTTGGTCAGTTCGACAGTCTATAGTCATAAAAACTGAGATCTACAACAACAGTACTTGACTGATGTACTAAGCGTACATAATATAGGGAGATGATCGGAAGGTAATCGACAGGTTAATGTTTTAATATAGTATAAAGTCACTTGTTTGTTGCATATTAAAAAGTATATTACCAGCAGTATTATTTGAATTATTATTCCAAGAAATATGTTTAGTATTAAAATCATCCAGTATCACATATTCTTTGTTAGATCTTGTTATTTCTAATATATCATTAGAAAAATTGGTATCGTAATGAGGAGAATAAGCAGAACATATAACAACATTTCTTTGGTTAATTTGTACTTCAATAGCTATGTTCGCTTTGAGTTGAGTCTTGGAGATCAAAAGGTGTTCATGCTCAATCGATTTGTCAGTAATATATTAGCAAGTCACTTGTTTGTTGCATACTAAAAAGTATGGTACCAGCAGTATTACTTGTGCTGTCACTTTTGGCGTTGGAGCGTTTTTTGCGTCTGTTAACAGTTTAATAAATTTTTAAAGTTCCAGATCTATCGCTGTTTCTGTTGTGTAAAAATCTTGACGTAAAAGTATTATATCATCAATAAAGCTTTTAAATGTTGGCCAGTTCGACAGTCTATAGTCATAGAAACTGAGATCTACAACAACAGTACTTGACAGATGTACTAAGCGTACATAATATAGGGAGATGATCGAAAGGTAATCCACAGGTTAATGTTTTAATATAGTATAATGTTTTAATAGTATTGCTAATAACAATATCTATTGTAGATGCCGTACGACCACGTTGATGAGGATACTATGTATGACTATCTGGGTAATATATTAAGAAGTCACTTGTTTGTTGCATATTAAAAAGTATATTACCAGCAGTATTATTTGAATTATTATTCCAAGAAATATGTTTAACATTAAAATCACCCAGTATCACATGTTCTTTGTTAGATCTTGTTATTTCTAGTATATCATTTGAAAAACTGGTATCGTAATGAGGAGAATAAGCAGAACATATAACAATATACCTTTGGTTAATTTGTACTTCAATAGCTATGTTCTCTATGAGTTGAGTTTTGGAGATCGAAAGTTTTTCATGAGAGCAACACCACCACCTCTGGCAATTGTTCTATCATTACGATATAAAATATAATTTTTAAAATATGGTTTGTTATTATCTATGAAAAAAGTTTCATTTAATGAAGCAATTTTAATATTTTCTTGTTCTAATACAAATTCTAATTGTTTTAGTTTAGAAAAACTGGAGATGCCATTAGCATTCCAGTGAAGAATCTTTAGATTATTTGATTTAGGATAATCCATAAGCATATTTCACTATAGACATCACAACTTTAATTTGTTGAACTTTAGTAGTACACCTACTTAAATCATCCATGGTAGCAGTGAAAATTTCAAAGAGCTAATCTATATTAAATAATTCGTTTTGTGCTCTTACTTTATTTGCGTATGAAACATTATTATTACATATGCTGTTGTTATGAGCGTTGCTATTGCGTGATACATTTTGCAGTACTGGAAAGTCTGCATTATTCAGCTGGAATAAATTATTTGGTACTATGTGAGGATTTTGGTAGTTCTTTGAAGTAGATAAAGCTCTTGCTTCAAGATAAAAAGCACGAAATGGACAATTAGCATCGTTGGCGAAATGATCATATCTCTATTTTCTATGTTTTTTACAATTAAATCATGAGAATACTGCAGGTTTTTTATTTTCTAAATTGAAAGGACAGTTATCACTGTGATGTTGAATGGCACATATCATGCATGCAGGTACTCTGTTGCAGTGCTCACCCCCGCGTCCATACATTAAGCAATTCCAACATTGAGTTGGTTTACCATGGTTTCTATGTTTATACTTTTTCCATGAGATTATTACATATGAGATAGTTTTAATATTCTTTAAGTAATTCGTATTAAGCATTTGAAAACAAAAGAAATTGTTTAATTTTATTTATGTGCTAGTTCTTTTTTCCCAAAATATTATTTAAAAAATTCAAACAGATCAGTTGAGGGGTTTTAGCTAATTCCTATGCGCATTTCACTGGGGCTAATGCAGATTATCAGGGAACCTTTGCCCAACATTTCTTAGAATAACAAAAGATATTTATGTCATACTTCCACTTTACTAAGTGAGAAGCTTTGAAACAAAATATCAAAGTCACAACAAGAACTCACTGATCAATTTTCCTTTTTTATTTTTTTACGTTTTGTTCGATAACTGGTTGCTTTTTTGCCGACTTAAATTGTAAGTGTAAGAGAAATAAACCCAAAATCGGGCAAATTGAGGGGCTTATTTCACTGGGGCTAATGCAGATCATCAGGGAACCTTTACTTAACATTTCTCAGAATAACTAGAGACATTTTTATCATACTTCCACTTTACTAAGGGAGAAGCTTTGAAACCAAATATCGAAGTCACAACAAGAACCCACTGATCAATTTTCCTTTTTTATTTTCTTCAAATTGTAGGTGTAAGAGAAATAAAGAGCAAATAATGGCTGAATTAAAGTCTTGTTGTTTTTTTTGCCATATATACCAAGTTTAGTTTTTGCTTTGATTGCCTTGGTGACCGTATATGCAAATGTTTTTTTGCATGGCTCTCTTTTGAAAGAACTCTTTCCGAAACTTTATTTTCAAGAATTTTATCAGCTTGATGTCTGCTGTTTAAGTCTTTATTTTTCAAATAGGCTTTATCACGATTTTTGCAAGCACTATCCAATAAGTTAATTCCTTTATCTCCTCTATCTAAACGCCTTTGGAATCTTGTGCCAGATCCACAGTACTGATATCCAGGAAGAGTAGAGAATTCATTGCTTTGTTTAATAAACATTCTCCAGCGATAATTTGTTTGTGACTAAGAATTCTGTTATAAAGTACTACCATATTACTTTAATCTACAATAAAATATATTGTTGGCAAACTTCACAAGTAGTCATCAAAATGCGCTTTGTAAAAGAACACAAAAGTATTTTAGTTCGTAATTCTGATATTTGTTCAAATGAGAGTTCCTTGTTACCAAATTCTATTCGAGCATTAGTAGTTGGTTCTTCCAATTGTGGAAAAACTAACGTAGTGATTAGTTTTCTGGAAAGTCCTAATGGTCTCAAGCTTCAAAATATTCACTTATACTCAAAATCTCAATATCTACCTAAATATGAGTACCTAAAGAAATTAACTTCTCCAATTAAAGGAATGAGATACTACACATGCGCAGATAATGAGTACGTTATTCCTCCTAGTTAAGGTAAAAGCAGTTCAATTATGATTTTTGATGATGTTGCATGTGAAAAACAAAACAATATACGCGCATATATTTGTAGGGGTCGTCATAACAACATGGACCCATTTTACTTGTATCAAACTTGCACACGGGCTCCAAAAGGTTTGATAAGAGATAATCTTAAGGTAATTATTATGTTTAAATAAGATACGGCAAATATGAACCATGTATATGATCATCACATTTGTAGAGAATGTTGGAAGGAAAATTATGGATTTTTGCTTATAAGTAAAGATAATGAACTAAACAATGGTCGTTGTAGAAAGTAATTTGATTACATCATCATAATCGCCCATATTATGAATGATGACGTCGACGTCACATTCACACGACAGCAAAAAATTGTTATGCGTCATTTTATTGTGGACAATAATTAATTATTATTAACAGCCTTTTGGTATTCTCTAAAGCGTATAATATTAATCGAACACGTTGCCAAAAGTCAATTTCTGTCGACAAAGACTAGAAGAGTGAAAACTTTTCGCTGACGTGTTAATGTGACGGCTACGTCGTCCATCATTATACGGGCATCAAAGATACCTTTTAGTATTTAATCTGGCCTTAAACTTTATACATGTGTTAATTGTAACTGATCAGATAATCATAAACCTGACCTGATAACCAGATCTGGTACTTGTTAAACTGACCTGATAACCTGATCTGATAAGCTGACATGATACCTGTTAAACTGACCTCATAACCTGACCTGATATCTGCTAAACTGATCTGAAAATGTTAAACTGACCTGATAACCTGATCTGATACCTGTTAAAGGGACCTGGTAGCGAAAATAAATGAAAATAAAAACTAGTGAAAAAAAATACACCTGAACAATTAAGAGATATTTTCAAACCTATCACAGAACCTTTAAAAAAAACAGATTAATAGCTCTAAATACGTTGATAGACCGGCTAAAAGACAACTGAGTTATAAGGAAACTGGAATTGATGACAATGAAAGTTTTCATCCCCAGAACTCAACAATGAAATTGGAAACGAGTACGCCCAAGAAACCACATTTAAACAGTATAATAGTAAAAGTAACTGTGATTGTGATGAAGATTCTAATAATGAAGAGTGTTATGCTGGCTTATAACTATTGAAATCGAGAAACAAACTATATACTAACTGTGATCTGCATAAAGGTCATACTAATCACAACAACAAGATTATCTCAATTATTGAAGAACTACGTGAAGATAATATATCAGTATAACCTATATACATAGATATTTTATATAAAGTATGTCTGTTGAAAAATTTGGGCATTATATAAACTATAGAAGTGAAGTAATTTCAACCAAAAATGCACCTAAATTGTTGGGCTTCTTTATGGATACGAACAAAAACATTGATGTCCAATACAAGAGAATCAAAAATGTTACAAACGCTATGGAGGAAAGCGATGTTATCAGTAAACTGAACTCGAAAAATAGCAACAAGAAGTAGAATTGCAGTTAGTATATTATAATGCTCATTTGCAGGATATCAATCACAAAATGGATGAAAAACTTTTATATAATAAATCTTTTTTTGATAAGGAAATTGAAGAGGTACGAGAAAACATTTGTGGAATAGAAAATTACATGTTCATATCAAAAGCTGAAAGTACACCAAGTAGATGACAACGCAAATTAAAAAAGCGGGTAAAAAGGTAAAATGTCTTCAAAAAGAAATATTGTAAATGAATTGCATAAGCAGCCTTGAAAACGTTCTGTACGTGGTAAAGTTGTGATGAAAGGAATAGATGATCTCTAGTAGTATTTTGTGAAGCTTCTGGACCACTTTTTTCATACAAAAAGCTGCTCATGCTGCCATTCTACATTATGTATCGGCATTTTAAGATGTTTGATTTGTTTGCTACGTTGGATGTGTGTGTGTTAAGTTTCCGACCATTGCCTATGGTAGGGTGTTTTTTAGAAAATAAATGGGAAAAAACTCTTGCATGTGTGTGTGTTAACAGAAGTTTTGTGAATAACAAGTTAAGTAATTTCTTATCTATTGAAGGTTGAACTAATTAACGTCAAACATAGGGACTTTAAGTACAATGCATGTGTGTGCGGGTGTATGATTAATACAAGCAGATGCAGCTGCTGTAGGTTTCATTCGTTTTGTGAATTATACCAAGTTATTATGTAATATCTTATCAAAGTTAGATATATATTAGAAATGTATTGCTAGAAAAAATATTGAATAGGAATTTACATTGTTGGCTTGTGAATAAAATCATCAAGCTATGTTTATTCTAATCAAATAAAACAATTAATAAATAAATATTCTATTTAATAAGAGAACAGAGTTTTTGCATATAACTAGATTGCTAAGCTGATTATATATCTAGCTTCATTTTCAAAATGATTTCTACTTAGTTTATGGTAGTGGCATTGGCAGGTGTTGTTTTCGTTTGTTTATTTTTGTGTGAAAATAAGTTTAGTTATATCTTCGTCAGAAACTATATTAGTGAATGATTTTAAAAATTCGAATATTTCTTTGAGCATATTGATCGTAGATTAATTTATGCACATGTGAAGTGTTTGTGAATAATCTTTTATATTGATGGTTCTTATATTTACCAGATTAGAGTATCGTTCGGTGAGATATTGCGTTTCAAAATTGTGTTTATGATCGCTGGGAAAAATATCTCTATTGTAATCTGGGTTGTATTGAAAACAGTAGATGTTTAATGTACAATACATATGGTTACTGTAATAACCACAGCGAACTCTTATCTCATAATAGTCATATTTAAGATTGACATGTCGATAGAAAACCTTAGAGCTTACAATCACATCGCCAATATTAGATTTTTTTAAATTAATATCTTTCTAAATGATTCTATTAAATCATCATTAATAAAATGTTTTTTATTAACACTACTTCGTGATTGTCGCGTGTAAGGATCGGCTCTTGTTGATGTGCTGTTTTCTGATGTAGGATTTAGTTGAACTGATAAATCTATTTCCACATTCAATGCACTAGTATACACGAGCACATTTTTTAGTCCGCACAATTTTTGTTCTTTTCAAACCACACGGGATGAATTCATCTGGCATAAAATTTTATACGTATACACAGATTCGAGTGTGTTAGTATTTCTTTGTTCATTTGGTGTTATTTTGCGTCTTGAAACTAAATTAGCAAATATATTTTTACTAGCGAACCTCCTGCACACTTCGTAGTGAAAAAAAAAAATTTAAAAAATTAATTCGAATTCATTTAAATCAGTGATGAACTGCTTTTATTGTAATGCTCTGTGGTAAACAACATTTGTTGTTTTTCCATTTTCGGTGTATATATACAAAACCAATGATTTGCCAACGCGCGAGCACTCTACATAGAACTGTCCATGTGAGAAGACTGGATGCACTAAATTCAATCCACAAATTTCTAAAGATTGGCCTTGCGCCTAATTAATGGTAATCGCAAACGCAAGGCGAAAAGGAAACTGAAGTTGTTAAATTCAAATGGTATATCAGACGGAATCATTGGGATACGTGGAATGAATACATCCTCGCCTTTTAATTTTCCAGTTAAAAAAGTAGCTTCAATTACATAAGCCATCAACCTTTTAATAGCAAGTCTTGTACCATTACACAAACGGGGTCGATTGATATTACGAAGCATAATAATAGTGGCTTCAACTTTATGTTGGAGATTATGCGGAGGCGATCCTGGTAAGTCCAACGAATTCAAAAATTCTGTTGGATAATTCACAACATCTCCTTCATTGGTAACAGTATCAACAGACTTGTACAACACCACTTCGCCAGGAATCTTTGATTGTATAGCCATGTTTAATTCAGTAACATCTTTGTTCTTTGCCGCTAAAATTGCTTTGGCACTCAACCATGCATGGCATGTATATTGTTGTGCTATGTTAGTGAAAGCACATTCAATTAATTCCTTAAGTTTTTAGTAATTTATTTGTATGTAATTTATTTCATAGATCCCCGAAGTTGTGGTTAGAATAATTAAGTATATAAATTAAATTAATGGTTTGACTACAATTTAATTGTAATGAATTTCAAAACGAATTGTATTTCAGTTTTTCAAAATATTAACTCAAATATTTCGAAATGATTGCAGTGTTCACTAAAATGGCTATAACTCAAGAACCAATATACATACAGAAACCGTATATACATAAAAACCGAACAAAATCGGTTCACGCATTCCGGAGAGCATCAATTACTAACACAATGCAACTTATTTATATAATATATATATATATATATATATATATATATATATATATAATTAATGGTAATCGCAAACGCAAGGCGAAAAGGAAACTGAAGTTGTTAAATTCAAATGGTATATCAGACGGAATCATTGGGATACGTGGAATGAATACATCCTCGCCTTTTAATTTTCCAGTTAAAAAAGTAGCTTCAATTACATAAGCCATCAACCTTTTAATAGCAAGTCTTGTACCATTACACAAACGGGGTCGATTGATATTACGAAGCATAATAATAGTGGCTTCAACTTTATGTTGGAGATTATGCGGAGGCGATCCTGGTAAGTCCAACGAATTCAAAAATTCTGTTGGATAATTCACAACATCTCCTTCATTGGTAACAGTATCAACAGACTTGTACAACACCACTTCGCCAGGAATCTTTGTATATATATATATATATATATATATAGATGCCTAAATAATATAAAGCCTAAATCAAATGTTATAGAAATCAACTAGGACCATAATAAAAATGCATATTTACATATGTAAAAAATTATTTATATTGTTAACTAATGTTTTTATAGTTTATATATAATTGCTTTTTTAAGACAAATAAGCAAACAAAAAAGTATGTATGTTGTGATAATTTGCACAAACATGAAAAGTGAATTTTTAAAGGTACATACATACATATAAGATTATTTTCTCACACATAATTAAGAAGACTATTCAAAAACCAATAGAAATTTTTGCTTATTCATGCGACCATTAAATTTTATTTTAGTAATTTCAGTAAAATATTGATGAAATTTTCTGTAACCAAAAATTTTCAATTTTGCTAAAAACTACTGCAGAAACTTTTATGAGTTTCTTTTATTAGTTCTACTGTTTGTTGCCGCGATCAACCCCTTTTGTTTTCATATTCATGTTCACGCACCGAAAGACAACTGAAAATTGAAAAACGCTCTGTAAAATAAAAAAAAACAGAACCTGTGTTTTCTTTGTTTTCATAAGTGCGTATGTATTAGTTTTGTTCTGCTAGTGCGGGATTGAAGCCGGATGAAAAATTATGCCAGAAAATAGCCACTCCCTTCTCCGAAAATGCCACAAACTGCCATATTGTGCCAGTACAATTAGTCTCGTGTATACTAGCGCATTGTTTGATATAAGAGTTTAAAATTAAGAAATCTGTTTGTTTCACCATCTAATGAAAGAGTACTATTAAGAATTTGTTACTGCTGTTTTTGTTGTTCCTGTTGTTGTCTTTGATATTTTGAAGAATAATAATGAAACTGCTCATGCCGTCAACCTACATTATGTATGCTCATAAAAAAAATGAAACAAACCGTAAATAACACCATATTAATTCTGGCGCCGTGTTTTTTATATTGTACTATTTCGAAACGTTGGATAAAAATATACATTTTTATGCAAAATATTCTATCACAATTATCTAATCAAAAACACTTTTATATTAATATATAACTTAAATTTTCTTTTTTGCTGGAGTTACTTTGATTGAGATATTATTTTTTTCAATTATTGAATTAAAAGCAATATTCTCTAATACATATATTTTTTCTCGCAATTCTTTCATTTGTTTATCGAAATTTCTCTACGAGATATCATATTTTGATGTGTCTTATTAATAGCAAGACATACATATATATGTGTATATATATATATATATATATATATATATATATATATATATGTATATAAACATATATGTATATAATATATATATATATATATATATATATATATATATGTATATAGACATAAATGTATATGTAATATATATATATATATATATATATATATATATATATATATATATATGTATATATACATAAATGTATATATAATTTATATATATATATATATATATATATATATATTTATATATATATATATATATATATATATATATATATTATAATATGAAATTTATTTCTTGGGTGGTTAAGCAATGTCTATATGCATTTCATTGGCGCTTCTTACCAAATCGTCAGTAGACTTCAACCACAGTTTTGCAAAGTTTCAAACTTTTCAACTTATTAAAAGACTTCCAAAAACCATCTGAGAATTATGTTAAATAAATTAACCATAAAAATTCACAAACGATTTCAAAAAATCACATCATAATAAGTGTAGCAGGCTATGAAACTTATACAAACCAAACCCAACAAACAACTCCTATTCGATATGACTTTATTTTTATTGAAGTCTACTGACGATTTGGTAAGAAGCACCAATGAAATGCATATAGACATTGCTTAACCACCCAACAAATAAATTTCATATTATAATAGTACAATGACAATATGTCAAAAAATTAGTTTGTTAACAATTCAATTGAGATTTTATTTTTCATTTTGCCTTATAAATAATTTCATTGTTATCCAAGGGATTTCTAATTGTATAAAGGTATAGACAAATAAAATAGAGTCATATCGAATAGGAGTTGTTTGTTGGGTTTGGTTTGGTTTGTATAAGTTTCATAGCCTGATACACTTATTATAATGTGATTTTTTGAAATCGTTTGTGAATTTTTATAGTTAATTTATTTAACATAATTCTCAGATGGTTTTTGGAAGTCTTTTAATAAGTTGAGAAGTTTGAAACTTTGCAAAACTGTGGTTGAAGTCTACTGACGATTTGGTAAGAAGCGCGAATGAAATGCATATAGACATTGCTTAACCACCCAACAAATAAATGTCACATTATAATAGTACAATGACAATATGTCAAAAAATTAGTTTATTATATATATATATATATATATATATATATATACATATATATATATATATATATATATATATATGTATATATATATATATATATATATATATATATATTTATATATATGTATATATATATATATATATATATATATATATATATATGTATATATATATATATATATATATATATATATATATATATGTATATATAAATATGTATATAAATATATATATATATATGTATATATATATATATATATATATATATATATATAGACTTTTCGTTTATTAAAAAAACACATTTTTTGTTGTTGTTTTATAGTTTTTATATCTTCTTATATAACTTTAATTTTGCAATATTTTCTTGTTATCTTAACAGAATAAAACTAATTAAACACCTATATTTATATTAAGGAAAACCTTGCATAAAATCTTTATATACATTTAAATTAGATGATTGTAAATAATTTATTTTGTAAGGTCCCCAGGAGTAAGTGTCAATATTTCTTATCAGCTAAATAACTTAATGTTAGTTTATTTATATGGTGTGTATATATTTGATGAACCTTAGACTTTTCTAAAATCAGTAATACTTAATCTAGCTGTCACACTGTTCTTAACACACTTATTTTTTTAAATTTCACTATCTACTTTATCTATTTTTAATAAATACATTTTAGATCGTAGACCAATGAATTCCTTAATAATTTTACCATTACAATCGTCTTTCATCATACCTAAAATCTTTATATTTATTTAGGGAACCTTAAACACATTATCTTGAGCATATGAAGATGTATCGAAATGTAAACTTAATTCATTTCGAATATCAAATATATAGATCATTTGTTTTAACATCGTATAGGAAGGAGTCAGTATTCATATAATTCAAGTGAATATCGATATTTAGTTTCATATAACACTGCTTTGCAAAAAATAATTTTTTGTCTCTCTTTTAAATAAAACTACGTGCACTATATCGTTTTTTGCCCTTAAATTAGCCAGATACGTAGACATATTTCACCCTAATTCGAGAACGAGTCATCCTAGTTTAAAAAGTAAAACGCCAGAAAATGTGTAACAAAATTGTTTTTATGTTATTCAGATACAATTTTTCTTTGTCTTTTATCGTTTTGAAATTATTCGAAAATTATTCAAGAAAACATATTTTTTCGTGCAAGATTCTTAATTTTTTTTTTAGTTTAAAAATGGAATTAAAAAAAAAATTAAAGCAAAATTTTAACACTTTGTATCTTCGTCTAATAGCTACAGATTTTAGAAATAAAAAAATCTGTAAACCATAAAAAGCAACCAACCTTGCATATGTATGACGATACCATTTCGCTAGGTGAGCAGATAATGGAACTAAAGTACAACGATATTTTGCATGGTTCTTGGATTTAAAAATTATAGCATAGTATGTCAATTATATCTCTATGAATTTTAACCCTAATCTTACTAACATGTGTCTGTGAGACACATTTGGATATTCCATTCGAATTAACTACAGAAATATATAACATATCGCAACCAAGCTTCATGACTTTTATTTGACATATGCTTTGTATAAATTAATAAAAAAAAATTTTAGTTATTGCCTTCTTACATCTTATATATGTCAAAATATAAAAATATAGCACTAAATACTGACATGTGTCTCAGAGACACATATATGCATTGATGACAAAAGCACTAGGACCATTCGACAGCAAAAGAACAAACTTGCACCCATTAGGGATTTCTTTGAAATTATAAACAAAAACTTTAAAAAATTATACTGCTGGTGATAACATAGCGGTCAATGAACAGATTGTTCCTTTTCGTGAAAGTTGTTCTTTTCGTCAATATATGCCTAGTAAAGCAGATAAGTATCAACTCAAAATTTGGTGATTCTGTGACAGTAAAGCAAGCTGTCCGTTGAATGCAATTCCCTATTTAGGGAATTGGGCTATGTTTTGGGCCAGAAAGTAGTAGAAGAGTTAGTGCAGAATTATGAATATACAGGAAGATATATAACGTGTGATAATTATTTCACACTAACGGGCACTCTCAAAAAGAACAAACGTTGTGTTCCTTCATCATTTTTGTCAAGTAGAAGAAGAAAAGTGGAAAGTAATTTCTTTGGTTTTACTGAAAACATGACTTTAGTGTCCTACGTCCCAAAACCAAATAGAGCAGTTCTTTTATTCTCATCAATGCATTACACCACTCACTGCGACTAACAAAATAAAAACAAATCAGAGATAAACCTGCATTATAATCAAACTGAAGGAGCAGTTGACACTCTAGGTCAATTTACACAGAGTTTTACGTGACTCAGAAAATCTAACAGATGGCCGTTTGCGTTTTTTTTTGCAATTTAGTTGACGTTTACGTAGTTTGGAAAAACTTGTATCCTTCGTGAAAAGCAACGCAAGAAAGCTCGAAAACTCTTTTTACGAGAAGTAGTAGATCGAAGAATAAATCGCAACGACCTAACGTTCAACAGAGTGCAACAAATAAACGCAAGAGGTGCTATTTATGCAATTCCAAAATAAGCCGTATTATTAAGCAATGTTGCCAAAAATGAAATAGTAATGTCTTTAATGAACATGCTGTGACAGTTCTTTTATACAAAAGATGTAATGAATAAAATATAAAAAAAGTTTAATTATTTTTCCGTAAGTTTTTTTATATGTGTCCTAGAGACACATATTAGTAAGATTTATAAGTTTTTATGTCAGTATGATTAGGGTTAAGGAAACTACGGAAATTAGGTTTTGATATGAGGACTCTAGCCCCTAACCTGTTACCTCTACTCTCCCATTCACAAACTAATTTTACATCTTTTCTTTTGTCTACATTTTTCATAGTTTTATCATATACAGCATTGTTTAGAAGATTGAAAAAGTTTTGTTCAAATGTATTTTTAGCTATCTAACTGATTATATTGAAGTATTCTATGTATTTTAGTTAAAATTAAACCATTTTGGAGACATTGCTGAAGATTTCTATAGTGTATTACATATTTTGTTTTATGATTTAAATCTGTAATTAATGTTGATTGTTTCATGGTTTCAATTTTTTTGTTTTCAGCACAAAATGGAAAATCATTATGATAGTCGTGTAATGTTGTTGGATACTCTAAATCTCCTTAAGTATATATCCCATCTTATATATTATTGAGATTAAAATTTTCAATATTTCTATTCATTTAAAATTTCTATAGGGAAGGTATTGCGACATTGCATCTAAATAAATAAGATAATTTGTTTCTTTAGTAGAATCATAATCAATAACGTATTTACTATTATCAACTGATCGTCGCTTACTACATGGTACAATACCTTCCTAATACTCCGCAAAACGAAATTATACATATTAATATCGGTTAACAATTCAAGTTCTATTTCTGTATATTTTAGCGTAGCATCCCATGAATGACCTGGGGTAGTATGATACTGACAGGGATCTAAATTATAAATACTTTTACAAACTTTTCTAAAATTTTTAAATATATCACAAAGTAATAAATCCTGTACTTCTAAATATAAAAGTAGATAGTCCATAAGAGATTTACACTGAAATGTATTCCACACTTTTTCTGCATGTTCATATACATCCACACTACACGACTCATTCGTAAGCTTATTAAACAAGACTGAATGTGGTGGTAATTGTGATTTTTGAAGACGATTAACAGAACTCGGTAATATTTTGATAATTTAATTTTACACTTTTTAGATTTTTATCTAATAAATACCCTGCTAGCTTTTGTAAACTAGACGACATAAATCGCAATTAGTCTAGAAAACGTAATTCCATTGCATGTTTATCATTTACCGAGATTCTCTTTCATAAGGATACGTATAGTTCTTTATTTAAAGGAATTGTATTTTTAACACCTTCAATAGATGAAAGTTCTCTTACAAACAAATAACAATCATATGCCGAAAGATTGTGGAAAAATATAGGGATGAATTTAGCAATTTGATATTCTAGATTATACTTATTATGAGAAGATCCTCTATACTCGGGTGTTAAATGACAATGATCTGCTACTCTATCGTCAAGAGATAACTTTTTTTGCAAATATGACAAACTATGTTGAACTGATGCTAAGGAATTCATTGGTTTTACAAAATATAAATAAATATTATATATGTTTAAGATATCACTAATTTTTAAAGAAATGTTTTGGTGCATCATCCCCACTGTAAATTCTAAATATATCTAAGCTAGGGTCAAACGAGCATTTTATGTAATAGATATAAGCTTTTGTATGGATTTAACATTTGCTAAATCTTTTATATTAACCGACCTTAAAACGTATTCAAAGTTGGCATACACTACAAAAGGCACATCCATTTGCTTTTTAAAATTTTTAAAACTTAACTTACAATCTAAATCTAAACTAGGCATCTTAGTCACCATCTTATTACACTCATGTTAATAGCCTTCTAACTTTTCCTTGCTCTGAAAGTGCGCTTTGTTCATCGACTTTTTATTAATTTGTAAGAAATAAGGAATATATATTTATTTAATTTTTATTGCTTTATATCAAAATATATACTGTAACTTACCTTGACATATATTTGATCCATACATAGTGAAACCGTTCTCCTTCTTCCAATAACAATAAATTGAAGTGGTTGTTCACCTCGGCTTGAGTAAAGTAATATTGTCCAACGACGTTATCACCCTCTAGATCAAAAACACTTACACTTATTTCAGGGTTATCGACTTCAAAATCTTTTATTTTAATAACGGATAGTGGGAAACCACTGACGGACTTGGATTTATTTAAATTAAAAATTATAATCAAAAACAAAAATATAATACAATTAATTGTGGTGATTTGTGTTTGAAATTTTTATTTGATATATAAAATTTGAAATATAAAACAATACTCGTTTTCTTAATTTTATTATAGCCACTTCAAAATTTTATATTGTAGTATTATGAGCTGATGAGGCTAAGGGTTCTTGATGTAAATAAAACAATTTATTTTATTTCATTTTCCCGACGTTTCGTCAATTATTTGTTGTCTTTTTCAAGCGTTTGGGAAATCTATTTAATAATTAAAAAACATTAGATTATTTTTGTGTACACTTTCGCTTGCTAAAAAAGAAAACTTACAAAATATTTTATAATCTACATTGAATTTAAATTTCTCGATGTTATTAAATTAACAATAATATGGTTTTTCTTCCATAAATACAAAACACAGATTAAAGCTTTTACACAGCTTTACTTAATAGCTAACTCATAATTATTGCTTATATTGTTCGTATCTTTTAATTTCATCGTCCTGTTCCTTTTTTGTTGAATTCGTAAGCTTTCTATTGTGTAACTTTTCTTTTCAATATTTTCTTTGTCTAGTATCTTAACATATTTAAAATCAGCTGTGTGATTGTTGTCCAATATGTGTTGTGATAATGCTGTTGAGTGTTTCTTTTTTTCTATGTCTGTCTTATGCTCTCTTAGTCTCGTTTCTAAATTACCTTTCGTTGTACCTATGTATAACATATCACAGCTGCTATTATTATTGCCATTGTATTTTATTTCGTAGACTAGATTATTTTGTTGTTCCTTACTTATTGGCGCCTTAATTTTTGAAAATATTGTGTTTATTGTTGTATTTGGTTTATATGCGCACTTTATGTTTTTGTGCTTTATTGTGTTTCTGATGTTTGTGTTATCTGTTAAGCCAGGTATGTAACTTACACTATTATACTTATTTTCTTCTTCGTTATTAGTATTTTCAGGTTTTGTATTGTTAAATACAAAAAAGGAAAAGGACGATAAACTTAAAAGAAGATACGGACAACATTAGCACTAATTATAAGTTAGCTATTAAATAAAGCTGTATAAAAGCTTTAAGCTGTGTTTTGTATATATGGAAGAAAAACCAATTATTATTAATTTAATAGCAGCGAGAAATTTAAATTCAATGTAGATTATAAAGTAGTTTGTAAGTTTTCTATTTTAGCAAGCGAAAGTGTACACAATAGTAATCTAATGTTTTTTAATTATTAAATAGATTTCCCAAAACCTTGAAAAAGTCATCAAATAATGGACAAAACATGGAGAAAATGATATAATATAAATTGTTTTATTTTCATCAAGAATCCTTAGCCTTATTATGTCATTATACTACAATACTTGTTTTCTTTTTAATTTTTTTCAGAAATATGTTTATATTAATTTCTCGAGAATGGGAAGAAATGTGGTTTATATTGGGAATATTATATTTAGGTAATCACAGCATGTTTATTAACGCAAAGGAGCAACTCATAACAAATTTTAAAACCATATCCGCCGTGTAAACATTTTTTATGTTTTGAAACAGAACAACTGATAAGAATATATATATTGCTCTTTAAAAAATATGTGTTTAAATTTCAAAACCACTGCTAACGCGTATGTGTTCTTAACAGTTAACATTTAAAATTTAGTATAAATAATTAGTTTAAAAATAATAAAATATCATTCATGAAAATTGAATTCAAGCTTACTAGCGTTATTAACAAAAAAAAAAAACAAATTAATTCAAAAAATTTGTTGGTTTTATTTGTACATTTTGCGGAAAAGTCTACAATTTAAATCCATCTCTAAAGCTTCATGTCAGATTACATCACGATGGTCCTTCATCATTATCATTAAAGTGTGCAACGTGAAATTAACAATTTACAAACCGCAAAGAGTTCCTAACACATTATCATGTTATAGAACATACATATACAAAATATGGATGAAGCTACTGTTTATTTTAATACCTGTAAAAACATATTACGAAAACGAATCGGCACTATTATTTACGTACAACCATTCATATATACATATATAACAGTGCTAAGCAAATAAAAAATAATAATATTGTGAAATGTATTAACTCTTCTTTTAAAAATCGGATAGCAACGTACGTAATTCAAAATGATAATAAGGATAACTTAATCGCCAAAGTGTTTTTGAATGACATAAAAAAAGGTTGAAACATTGTTAAGAGAGTCACCACAACAACATTGTAACATAAAATTTAATTGTGAGCTCTTTTGTGGGTACGTATTAATAAAAGAAGATGATTAATGCAGTGTGGATATGAAATCGCATAAAACCAAAATGTTTATTATTATCATAGCTTCAACATCACTTGACATTTTTCAAATTTACTCTCATCATTGTGATGAGTGAGTTCCAGGAGCGTGATAGTGGATGGGCATTGATAGAAATATGTCATCTTGAAATTAATATCAAACAGTATAAATGTTTGAAGGGGTCCCTATATATATGCTTACCACCTAACACTTTGAAAAAACATGCATGTATCCATTTAAAAGACAAAGATGGTAATGAAAAAAAACTATGTGAATTGAAACAAAAAATCATCATTATAAATTTGTAAATAAAAATGTTTCTGTAAGAAAATTTTATGAGAAGGTTTACTCTTGATTTGTCAAAACACCTCACAATTTAAAACGGCGTGAAAAGTTAATTTTTTTATATTGTATAATATTTAATATATTTATTAATATTTTTTATTGTATAAATGTTTAGAATTAAGATTTTCTTACACGTTTGTACAAGGAAATTATAATTTTCTATTTTGTAACAAAAAATTTGTAGAGAAGCTGTTTAGTCAAAATATAATAGATGCTAGGGAAAAATACAAACTACTTACATCAGTTGCCACTGCTCCAAGAATATATGGACTCCCAAAAGTGCACAAAGAATGTATGCCGTTAAGACCGATTTATTCTTCAATAAACTCTCCGTCTAACTGTCTTTGCAAAAATATATAACTAAGATCTTGAAGAATATTACAAATGCATCAAAATACAATGTAAAGGATGCAGTAGAATTTATAAGAAAAATTTCTCAGGAAACAGT
The DNA here is from genome assembly GCA_963675445.1 of Linnaemya vulpina. Lineage (NCBI taxonomy): Eukaryota > Metazoa > Arthropoda > Insecta > Diptera > Tachinidae > Linnaemya > Linnaemya vulpina. The sequence goes on along the minus strand of OY776276.1, from coordinate 54,686,996 downwards.
TTCCCAAGAGGAGGTATTAGTCACCCCTATTCTGCGTTTCGATTAAGTCTCCGCATTCAGTTCCGTTGCGATCGAAAATTGGTATTCTGAAGAAAAACGGAATCGAAAGAAAAAGAAGAAGACAACAATGTTTACAAAATTAATAGCATCACTGTGGGATGTGGAAATGAAATAGCAAAATAAGCAAGTTTTTTATCATTTTCATAAACAAAATGTCAAATTTAATACAAAAAGTTGTATGTATACATAATTAAAAATAAGTTCTTGATAAAGTTTAATAAAAAAATTGTTAAATAAAATAAAAAAATATAAAAACAAACTAAAATTAGTTGTTCATAAACGTATTACAGTGCAAAGAATCTTGTGAAGATAAAGGTACATAATTAAACGAAATTAATAGTGTTGTGATGAAATACGTATGTAAAGACCAAAACAAAACTTTAATAAAAATTTTAGAGTGTGTTTGCAATTAATTTTTTTAAATTTCAAGGAGGAATGGAGTCTATAACAGGTGCATTATTGTTGGTGAGAGAGGAGAACAACATGAGAAATAATGAGGCAAGGGTTGAAAAGTTCAGAATTAGAGACAGGTGCAATCCATTTGAAATGAGCGATCAATTGTAAGTTTGTCAATTGTAATTTTTATTGTGAAAGAAATATTTAAATGTTGTAAAATAATTTACTTTTACAGATTTAAAAAGAACTTTCGTTTAAACAAAGACGCGTTCAATCGCTGGTGGTATCCGCATGCAATGTCTGCTTTAGACGCCATTAAATTTGCCAATTTTTCATACTGCTCTGGTGTTGTTGTTTTTGACCTGTAATACATAAAAAAACACATCAGATTCGGGTACAGAAATTAACAATTTAGTTTTTTCAATCGTTTCTGAACATTTTATCTCATTTTCTACTTACATTTTTTTCTATTTTAAACTTTTTAACTAAAAAACATGGATAAAGAAAACCCCTCCGTTAACAAAAAAACAACCGAGAAAACCGGAGCTCCGATCGTAATGCAGAATACATACAATCGAAAGAAACTGAGCGGAATCGAAGAGCAGAATACCAAAGCTGCCAGACGGAGAAAATTTCGATTCGAATCGAAACGTAGAATAGCCCCAAGTATCTTTTGATCTGATATCATTTTTCCAAGTATACCCGTCAATTTAGCAATCGATATAATAAAGGAAAAGTGGGACAAAGTTTCCCCACACACAAATATACCAAAAGATCTGTTTTTGGATATCCTGACGTTTTGTATAAAAGATAATAGGTATTTCAAGTAAAATGACAAAATGATCACCAGCTTCACCGGTAATTGCTGATATAATGATGGTAGAGTTACTAGACCAAAGCATGGAAAAATTAGATATAAGACCAAGAGTTCTAAGCAAGTATGTTGACGATTTGTTTTCCATCATTAACCCCAGCAGTGTAGATGAAACACTCAAATGTTTAAATAGTTTCCACTGAAGAATTCAATTTACGATAGAAGTAGAGAAAGCTACCGTTTTTAGATGCCTTAGTTATAAGAGAAAACAATTTTTTAAAACTGATTGGTATCAAAAACCAACTGCGTCGGGGAGAATTATAAATTTCCATTCAAACCATCCAAAACACGTCAAAATAAATATTGCAAAGAATATTGTCAGAAGAGATTTAGAAATAAGTGATAAAAAATTTCAGAGCGAAAATTACAAAAAGATAAGAACAATATTACTAAAAAACAGCTCTTCATACCCATTAATAATCAACATTATACGAGATACTATAAAGAATATAAACAAACCACAAACGCCAAAATCAAAAAGGATATACAAGTCGTAGAATGAATACATCTTCACCTTTGAATTTTTCAGTTAAAATAGTAGCTTCAATTATATAAGCCATCAACTTTTTAATAGCAAGTCTTGTACCATTACACAAATGGGGTTGATTGATATTGCGAAGCATAATTTTTAATTGGAGATTATGCGGAGGCAATACTGGTAACTCCAACGAATTAAAAAATTCTGTTGGATAATTCACAACATCTTCTTCATTGGTAACAGTATAGACAGACAGTATAGAGACCACTTCGCCAGGAATCTTTGATTCAGTAACATCTTTGTTCTTTGCCGCTAAAATCGCTGTGGCACTCAACCATGCATGGCATGTATATTGTTGTGCTATGTTAGTGAAACACATTCAATCAATTCCTTTTTTTACTGTACGAAACGGCAAAAATCATTTGGCAATGTTATCAATCCAGTGTAATCAACAGGCATTGCTCCATTCCCAATTTTCAGCAATTGCTTAGAGAACTTATCAGCAGATGGATCATTCCATAAATATAAAAACTTTAAGCAAGCGTTAATATCATCGGCAGCTGTCGATCTAGAAATGACGGGCAATGTTTGCCTAAAATCGCCTGACAATAAAATCAACGCACCACCAAACAACTCTGAGTTATCTCGGAGATCATGCATTGATCTTTCCAAATCTTCAACAGATTTCTTATTCGTGTACTCATGCATATGACGTGGGCTGTGCATAATGTTTTTAAATATTTAAGTTTTTAGTGATGTATTTATATGTAATTTATTTCATAGATCCCTGAAGTTGTGATTTAGAATAGCTAAGTATATAAATTGAATTCATGGTTTGACTAAAATTGAATTGTAATGAATTTCAAAACGAATTGTATTTCAGTTTTTTAAAATAATAACTCAAATATTTCGAAATGATTTCAGTGTTCACTAAGATGACTATAACTCATGAATTAACACACATACAAACCGTATATACATAAAAACCGTGGTATTGAGGTCACCTTTCATATAAACTTTGCAGAAAAAAAATCGGTTCAGGCATTCCGGAGAACATCAATTACTAACACAATGCAACTTATTTTTATATATATAGATTGGGAATTGTTTTGCAGCAATATCATACTTTAATGTAATCCCAAGAAGTGTTTATGAACTATATTTAGTTCACTATTAACAATTTGCATTTCCGTTCCCACTAACTAAATTTAACTCCTGACATTTAAACACAGACAAATTTATTGGGAATTATTTTGCAATAACACATTTCATTATTTTATTTTTCAATAACACATTTATTAATTTATTGGGAGTTGTTTTGCAACAATATGATTAACAAGCAAGTTTAATATTTTAACTTAAAAAAAAATAATTGTAAAATTAGTATTTAAGAAACCATAAGAAAAAAATAAACAAAGTCTTAATTTGAAAATGAACAAGTGAAAGTGTCTTTTTTTATATTACTAATTTTTAAGTTACAAAACTGGCGCAGTCGGTAGGATCCGTAAGTACTATCCAACATAATAAATATAAAAAGTGAATTTTTTTTGTTGTTGTGATAGTGCTAGGATTTTCATCCTTAATACGGTCTGCAAAAATAAACATATGAAGATACATTCTTAGGAAAAATATATATAAAAAAATAAGGATATGAAGATATATCCTCAGGAAAAATATATATAAAAAAAATATAATAACAATATATAAGGATAATAAAATTTATCCTTGGAAAACTTTAAAGAAGATCAGTTCATGCCGAGAACTGCATCAACTCACAACTAAAAAAAACACCTCCAAGAAGACGGGATACAATCAACTAAGAGAATACCAGTTCACGCCGGGAACTGCAACAACTTACGCAAACTAACAACCAAAAACAACACCTCCAAGAAGACAACAATCAATCAACTAAGAACTCCACCACCTTAAGTAACAACCCGGGAAATAATTAAAAGTAAGAATTTTATTTAATTAGCCATATTATACTTATTAATATTATTAAATGTATGTAACTGAATAGATATGCATAAAGACAGAAATTGAGAGAAAATTACTATATACGTCTAGAGAGCAAGATATCAGAAAGTTAAAAAAATTCCTACACTAAATAACGTTGATAAAAACTAAGGCAAAGAAAAATTATTTGAAATATAAAGCTAAAAGAGAAAAACGTATTCGCGTGTAAAGTTAAAAAAAAATTGTTAAATATTTAAAAGTACATTACAGAATAATTTTGGAGATAGACGTTCCTGCGAGGAATTTTTGACGAATTAAAAAGCGTGACTTTTAGGGCAAACACCTTAGATTACTATAACGATATTAAGAACAAGTTGCACAGATTGAATAACAAACTAGTAGTTATTCTGGGGGAGACCAAAGCAACTAGAGAAAGTCCGATGAACAACAAACGAACGGCTCTCAACATTTTCAAAAGCTAAATCCCTGAGCCCAAGAAATCCCTTTCATTCTGTAGAAATCCAGGAAATTTGGAACAGGCTATGGATATACTGTTTCAAGCCGGATACGCGTATACTGGAAACAATAATGGTAACGGCCCAGAATTTAAAACTTATTCAAATAATAGGAGTAGTAACCAATATAGAAATAACTCACAATACAATAAAAAGGATAGTAACCGAGGTAGGAACAGCGTACAATACAGGGACTACCAACAACCATTCCACCGAAGGAACTTCCAACCGATTCCCCAAAATAATGGAAGAGATTACCAACAACCCTTCCAACAAATCCGCCCACATGTACAAGCAAATCCAAAAAATTCCAATCCTCAAAACTCCCCATTTTACAGATCAAATTTTAGAAGTCAACCTGAACCTATGGATGTAGGGAAATTAGAGGCAGCTGAAAATGTTCAGGAATCAGCCTCAAAAGCAAACTACCATTTATAACAATAAGAACAAAGATATGTTTTATAAGACTTATTATAGACACAGGTGCAATAAACTCAATTTAAAAATCCAGGGATTTGCGACCCGAAAATAATACATCCAACCAACATAATTTGAATTAAAACCCTTCAACATAAAATTTATGTTAATGAGAAAGCTATTGTACCCCTTTTTGAGGAATTCAGCGACATTAGAACAAATGAAACACTGGAATTTTGTATAATAAAATTTAATAATTCTTACGACGGTCTAATAGGGAACGACATATTGAGACCATTAAATGCCTGTATCTATTATAGAAAAAAAGAAATAACCATCGGTAGCAAGAAACTACCAATGCACTTCGAAGATGAAAAATTAAATAAAAAAAGGATAATAGTACCAAATAATTTTGATCTAATATACTATAAAAAAGAAATCTGTGGAAATATTTTAAGAGATGGTGTTTTGAACATAGAAAATGGAGAAATAGAGATAAAATTATTATTTGAAAACAATCGCTTAACTACGCAGAAGGAAGATTACGAAAATTTCAGCATAATCGAAAATAAAGAATTTAAACCACTGAGTGATCAAATTAGAATAGGACACAAACCCCGAGGAAAGATCACAATTATTGCAAATAATAAATAGATACTATAATATTTTTTATCAGGAAAAGGATAAACTTTCATTTACTTCCGCCATAAAACATAAAATTAGAACTACAAACAATATACCCATATTCTCAAACTCATACAGATACATAAAAAAGAAGTTTCAGATCAAATCCAAGAGATGTGGAAAAATAGAATAATTAGGAATAGCAATTTCCCATATTCAGCTCCAGTTTGGATCGTGCCAAAGGAGGTCGATGCTAGTGGGAAAAAAGTGGAGACTCGTAGTCGATATCGTAAACTGAACGAAGTGACGATCGACGACAAATTTCCTATCCCGAATATAGACGAGATACTTGAAAAATTGGGAAGAAGCCAATATTTCACCACACTCGATCAAGCAAAATGTTTTCACCAAATTGATATAGAGGAAGAAGACATCCACAAAACCGCATTTGTGTATAAGGAGGACACTATGAATTTCTGCGAATGCCTTTCGGACTAAAGACAGCCCCTGCAATATTCCAGAGATTAAGGACTAACATACTTCAAGATTACATCAACAACTTCTGTTTAGTATACCTAGACGACATTATCATATTTTCGACATCCTTACAAGAACACGTAAATTCACTTAAACTTATATTCGCAAGGTTACAGGAAGCAACCCTGAAAGTCCAACTGGATAAATCAGAATTTTTAATAAAGGAGATAGAGTTCCTTGGACACATAGTTACAACGGAAGGAGTCAAGAACAATCCTAAAAAGACAGAATGCGTCGTTAACTTTCCAATACCCAAAACAACAAAACAAATTAAAAAATTTCTAGGACTCACAGGCTTATTAAAGGAAGTTAATAAAAGATTACTTATCCATCGCTAAGCTAATGACTAAATACTTAAAGAAAGACTCAAAAATAAACATAAATGACCCGGCGTACGAAAAAAGCTTTAGCACCCTAAAGACTCTACTTACACATGATCCAATATTGGCATAACCAGACCTTTCTAAAACATTTACATTGAAAACAGATGCAGGCAATTACGCTTTGGGAGCAGTGCAAGATAATCACGTAATATGCTATGCGAGCCGCACCCTTAAAGAACACGAAATAAATTATAGCACAATAGAATAAAAAAAAGGAACAAAGAATAGTAACAAAGAATAGTAAACACCTTGGAATGTGATAATACAACAATAAAAAGTACTACTTCACCAATTAATATGTTTAAAAATCAATTAGTTATAACGAAAACAACCTCTGGATCATTAAAAATAAAAAATAAATATGTTTTTAGGACTTAAAGGAAAATAATTTTTATGAAAGAAATGGACAGGGAAACAGCCATCACTATACTAAAGAACCACTTTAATCCAACACAACTGAATGCTATTTTTATCGAAGATGAATTTTATACAATGCTTATAAATGTTTATGAAGAACTGTTTTCAAATAACACAAATTTTAAGATACTTAGATGTACACTCATAACAGAAGACATAGAAGATGAAAATCGATTGACTGAAATTATTAAGAACAAACATCTTAACAAAAACCATAGAGGAATTCAAGCGGTATATAAGGAACTAATAACGCGAATTTACAATCCGAAATTGAAACAAAGAATAACTCAGTTCATAAATAATTGTGAAATTTGCAACTTAGAAAAATATCACAGGAAACCTCCAAAGATCCCTCATAAAATTACAGAAACCCCATCCAAACCTCTATAACATGTATTTTTTTTGTATCATATTTAATTCAATATAACTGAAAGGTTGTGAACGTGATGATGTATGTCGTTATGATGGACAGAGGGGCCTGTGCATTCACCGCAAAAGCTGCCAACAGATAACTAGGTTACCAGACTGCCGGCGCCGCTGGTTTTATGGCGTTTTGCTCCGGTTAGAGCTCGCCGTCTTGGGTAGGATCTTGCCAGTCAGCCTAGTAATATCACAACATGCATATATAAAAAAATTCAGCATTGTTGTGCAAGCTGTTCAGCACAAAATCATAATTCCTTTTTTTAGAAATAGAGCCCGAAACAAACACATGTCTACTCCCTTGGGCACACTTACATATACAAACCAGTTGAAACCCTCTGGCGGGCTGGACTGCCAGGAACTCACCCTCCCCTTAGGAGTCTTGCGTTCCCTTGATATCTTTCCTTTCCCCTTACTTACCGCATACAATTAAATTAGAAACCCATGCTAAAATCGCTAAAACTTCAAATTATAGCAAAATACATTTTTATTATATAAATTAATTAATGGAAAAAAAAATTTTGAAATTAGGTTACAAAGAATGAATTTATATAAAAGGTAAATGAAATTATTTGAATTAAGTTATACTAAAACAAAAGGAATGCTAATGACTAACTGTCATATTTGCCCTTAATCAAAGTTGTTTGACAAAGAATTACAAAAATACAAATTTTCTCTTTAAATCAAACTTCTTCAAAATGGAGACACTAAAGGTAAAAACTAAATTACATCAGGTTACGGCCGTCCGTACGTGGCGTGTCCTATTTACGGTCACGCCCGTTATGATGAGGTCACCCAACTTCTGCGCCCTCTTTGCTCTTCAGAACGTGGCAAAGAGGTAAGCCCCGCGAAAACCTTTCCCTCCACAAAAAACTACAAAAAGTACATATATATATACATAACCCGTCCGTCACAGTTTCTGTCCTTTACGGGTAATAAACTGAATGGACCGATACCTGTTTGACTGCTGGCTTCTTCTCGACCCTCCCTCTGGTCCTTCTTTGTTGTCTTCTCTCGATATGGCTGTGGTTTTGAAAATTTCTCGCGTTGACTGTGGTCCCACTCTTTCTGAAACGTCTGTTGTCTCATACACTCCGTAAATGTTTTGGGGCGCTCTTCATTAATTTTAATTTATGAACTTTATCCTGGATCTTTGTTTCTTTTAGTTTGGGTTTCCCCAATGTTTCTTAGATTATTATTATATTTTTTTTCAAATGTTTTTATATAAAATGTTTATTTTACTTCCCTTTTTTATCCTTTTTTTTGTTCTTAACCAATTAACAAATTAGCTTTTTGTTTTCATGCATGGGATCTTAGGTAGTTTTATTTTCTGTCTCAAACCTTTTTTTTTAAATTTCAATTTACAGTTTTTTTTTCTCAATTCCGTTTAAATTGTTTAAACAAAAGCACCAAATCGAAACCAAAATGTCTTCAAAAATTCGACTCCAAGAAAAATGTATCCGTCTATGTAAACAAAGTCCTTTTTATATCACTGGATAGGTGGGAAATCACATTCCTTTCCAAATGTATAAAAAAAAACTCCCGCCTTCCCATGCTCGTTAATAAAAGGGTCAAAAACAAACCGTTTACCTACACCAACAAAACAAAGCAGCTGATAGCCACGGCATTACCCCTCATAGGGTGCACACGACAAACCCAACCACTCGGGAATCCCACGTCTGGTCCCGGATGGGAGGGCTAATAGCTTCCCGTTGTCTGGAATTTTGGGGAAAGCTTACCTCACTGAATTCGAAAACGCAGGAGTAGCATTACTAAAGTTTTAGTTTTGTTGATCTGACATCCCTATACTTTGGTGAATGGCCAATCATGAATGAAATGTACGGCGAATTCGATTCTCACTATTGGCACCCATGCTCATTAAGACCTCACTGCTACGACTTCTGGACAGCCAAGCATCACGATGAAATATCTTCATCATCACCGGTGGATGTCAGGTAAGTCCATAGATTCAGTGTATTGACAAAAAAACTAAGATGAAAAACCTTTCGTACCAATTTCGTGTCTTCAACACCGTGCCGTTCATACAATGATGGTAAATGGCTGTCGGTATTTACAACACAAAATTGGCCGAAAGTGTCCTTTTGTACAGCTTATTGTTGTCTCCCAACCGGCTCCCATAAACAGCTCGCTGTTAATTTTGGTCATACCAGGGATATACTCTACTTCATCCCAATTAACCGTAAGGAATGTCTGCGGAGTGAGTCAGGACCTAACCTACTGTATCGTTTACCCTATGTAGTATAAATATTAAAGTCTCATTCTCTCTTCCAGAGAATCTACATCAATTCTCAACAGACTACATTCATACATTTCATCACTCATCTAACCATACCTACAATTGAAACTACCTTACACAACAGCAACCCTCAACTATAATATAATCTAGTATGTCCTAATTCTAAGCTATCCAACAAAAACATTAACCATAGTTTGATTAATAAAACTAACTAATAATTAGACGTATAGTTAACGATCCTAAATTGTAACCACATACGTACTCTCTCCCCACGCGCTAAGGTTGATTTTTTTCCGGAAAAGAATTCTACCTGCTCCTTTTCACCCCCTTTAATGAAAAAGGGCACCATCTTGCCATTTAGCAATAGGAAATCTGTTATAGATTAACCTACCATTGTTTAGTCAGGTATAAAAAAAAATTTGTCTAAATGCAAAATTTTTGTATTGGAGGGGTGTAGAAGAAAAAGCTAACAAAATGTTACAGGTTTGCCAGAAAAAGAGGACACCATTACTGTTTCGATTGAAGACGATTTTCGGGAAAGAGAAAAATGTTTGCGTGTGTTGCGCGGGAGCGCGTGGCCCATAGCTTATGGAAATCGTTGGGACTAAGCCTACCAAGAACCTTAAAGCCTATGGCTTCAAGTCCTTGGCATGAAATACCCCCAACGACTTCCCCTGAAAGTTTTCTACCTCATACAAGCTCCTACCAATCGGTTTGATATACGACATCTCAAAAATTTTCTTGCGAGCTTCGCTTTAAAACTATTTTTGAAATCGCTTTGTTGGAAATTTCGACGATAAACCTCCTGCCCCGGAATAAACTTGACCTGCCGACTACGCGTATTATAAGTTTTTTCATTCCTTAAATTGGCTCGGTGTAGATTCTCTGGCATCTTCTTTCTGGTGAGGGACATTGACTCTGTCTTCGTGAGTACATTCAACTCAGGGTCATCCCGGCTCTTTAATTTTCTTGCTAATTTATAAACACTGCCATGTGCTATCATATTCATGCCAAATAAGGCAAAATATGGTGTGACTCCAATTAAGGACTGCACAGACCATCTGAGGGAAAACTCTATCTCAGACAAATGTCTATCCCATTCAGACTGATCATCTTGTAGGTACGAACGTACAGCCGCCAAAATTGATCAATTAACACGCTCAGACGCATTTGCCTGCGGTGCGTGAATAGCTGTTCGAACATGTTTGATACCGAAACTTTTCACATCTGTAAACTCCTTGCTTATGAATTGCTTGCCATTATCGGATACTATTTATGGAACACCTCCGCAATTAGAAATTTAATTACATTATTACTATTGGCCTTCGGCAATGCTTTAAGCAGAACGAACTTCGTCAAATGGTCTAATATTATAAAAATGTAGCAGTTACCATTTTTCGAACGAGGATAAGGACCCAAAAAATCTACAAATATACGTTGAAAAGGGCGTTTTGAAATTATTTCAGCACCCATCGGTGGCCTTAGAATTCTGTTCGTCGGTTTGGCCTCCTTGCAAATCGGGCAATTAAAAACGTATTCGCGTATTTGAGCGTTTCGGTTTGGCCAATAAAAGTCTTTTATGCGGCGGAGAGTCTTACCCACGCCACCATGCGATGCCTGCGGTGAGTCATGTGCCTTTTCGATGATGTTTTTGGTCAATTCCTGAGGAACCCATAGTTTCCATGAGAAATCCTCATTCAAGACCACTCCATCATAGGGTCGAACTCGTTTATAGGCGACGCCTTCAATTACTTTCAAATCCGGCAATCGTTCCGAATTTGCTTCAATTGTGGAGACAAGTTCCGAATAATCACTGGAATTGAAAGCAACTGAATCGAGATCGATCAGACCTTCTACATTTGCTGAAACTTCATCCATATGGTAGCGTGATAGAGTATCGGGTACCACATTTTTTTTCCCTGTCTATGCTCGATGGTGAAATTAAACGACTGTAAATGTAAGCTCCACCGGGCTAACCGCCCACTTAGATCCTTATGTGACATAAGCCACTTCAGACTGCTGTGATCAGTTATCACTGAGAAGGGCATAAGTTCTATGTAGGGCCTAAACTTCCTAATCGCCAGGACCACTGCCAGACATTCATGTTCAGTAACAGAATAATTCTTTTGCGCCGATGTTAATTTGTGGGAAAAATATGCAATTGGATGCTCATTATCAGATTCGTCTTTCTGAAAGAGCACTGTGCCAATGTCTTCATCCGGCGCATCACACTGAACATAAAAATGTCTGCTGAAATCCGGGTGACTAAGCAGCGGAGTTGAAACTAGAGCGTTCTTGAGGCAATCAAACGCTACCCTAGCTTCATCTGAAAACTTGAATTGTTTACCCTTTTTCAGCGTGTCAAAGATTGGAGCCGCAATGGTAGCATAGCCTGGTATAAATTTTCTACACCAGCCTGCTGCTCCCATGAAACTCCGCACATGCTTGGCCGTTTTGGGATAGGCAAAACGAGTAATCGTTTCCACTTTGGCAAGATCTGGCTTAATTTTACCACCTCAAATTATGTACACTAGATATCTTAACTCCTTGAAACAGATTTCGCTACATTGATCGTCAGCCCTGCTTTACCAAACTATTAGATACTTTGATCAACAACTCCAGGTGTGTCTCGAGATCTGGAGATACTATCAAAAGGTCATCTAAGTAGACAAAAACTCTATCACGTAGTGCTGCGGGGATCACTTTATCCATTAACGGACATAATCTTTGGGCTGCATTACAAAACCCAAAAGGCATGACAGTAAACTGATAAAGTGGTCGCCCAGGTACCGTGAATGCAGTTTTTTGTCTACTAGACGGCTCTAGTGGTATCTGCCAGAAAGCGTCTTTTAAATCGACACTGTATATATATAGTGTCTCCCAGGCGACTTAACAAGCCCTCAATGTGTGACACCGAGATCAAGCATCCTATCTAGCTCTGCAAACATAAGTGCTTGTACCGCCGACAGGATAATGTCTATCTTTCACTGGGGTAGCATCTCCCGTATCTATAGAATGAATTTCTAAGGGGGTTTTACCTAGGCCTTGCTTTGTATAGCAGGGGAATCTCGATATAAATAAATCTAAATTCTGCCGCTGTTCAAGTGTCAAGGTATGAGACAAGATTTCTACGGTACTATCTGTCTCCTCATTAAGATTTATGCCATTTGTCGTAAGGCTATCTATATTGGCAAATAATTTAAAAGCCTGCATAAAATCGACCCCCAAGAACAACTCGCGACTCAAGGTAGGCACTAAATAAAAAGTTATGCTATGCGTTGACTGACCAAACTTAACACCGTCCGCTGTTTTGATCACTGTAGAAAAGTCGTGGATTTTAAGTCCAGCCCTCTCTACAAAATTAATACAACCATGGCCCAGACACGTCACTGTAGCTCTTCAATCTCAAGCCCATTCAAATTTATTCTCGTATACAAGCGGGCGTGAACTATGTTGCTGTTGTGGCCTATCGACTGGGTCTCGACCGGTGTTGAACGCGACTGCCCAGTTCGAGACCTGTTTTCCGCACACCTGGGACACTTCGGGGCAACTACGTTGTCTAGCCCACACCTGGGGGTAAAGTTGTCGCTGCGTCACTAGCAAATTCTCAGCCCTTCTCACTTCCCGACAAAATTCTGATAATGTGCGGAGATGAACCGAGAACATCATCTGTGCCAAGGCTGGTTTGAGGTTGCCTCTCATTATCTCTACCAGTTGCTCTTCATCATATGGAGTCTGTTGTTGATTTCGAAGCTTAATCACCGCATTGTTAAAATCGTCAAACGGTTCTTGTGGTAGCTGCCTGCGATTCATCTGTACCTGGTACTCCTTCTCATATCGCCGGTACTGTGCCAAAAGTGCCTTTTCCAGCTTTTGCCAGGTATTGATTCGTACTATCTTGCGGTAGTCCCAGTACCACTCAAGTGCTGGCCCCTCTAAAAGCAAGTGGAAACTGCGGAAAATTTCACTATCAGCACAATTATAATCTGCTCGAAGGGCGCTTATACGAAAAATAAATTCTTGCACGTTTATGGTTTTAGACGTGCTATCGAATTTTAATCCCCATTTATCTAGTTTAAATTTATCCAGTGCCTCGTATTGTCTTGGCATTGACATGGCAAGATTATAGCTTTGCGGCTGATAATTATATTGCTGGTGATGGTGCGATCGATCATTTTGTTGCTGGACGTTTACAGACCAACCTTTTGCCGGGTACTCAGTTGAAGGGTTATCTGAGACTGGCCGATACTGTGGTGGTGGATTTGGCTGCGCTACATTATTAATATTATGAGGTATGTTATTCATGCCCGCTCCTAATTGGGGCTGTGACGATAATTGCCTTTGTGCGGTTGTGATAGAAGTTGGCAAAAAGTACGGCTGATATGCGGTCGGTTGTTGCTGGCGTGTACCATTTGTATGTATATTTGCTTGTTGCATGATATATTGTTGTTCACTTTGACGCTGAGTTACCTGTATTGGCTCTGGCTCTACATTCAAAATGCGCGGTGCTGGCACTAATGGTGGCATTGGTACTGAGGGTTGCGTATACACAGTCTGTCTCTGCTGTGGCACATATTCATTTGTTTGTTGTTTCTGATACGTGCGTTCATACCCAGTCACAGTAGAAAGCTGGAAACCAACTTGTGGCTGGGGTAGTGCCATTTGAGGCTGATCAGGTATTAAAAGCAAATTTGCAGTTTCGGTAACTCCCATAGCTCGGAATGTCCCTGGCCTGCCGGCTGCTGATCGTACTACTGCCTGTCGTACTTCCTCTATAGCATTTTTTATCTTGAGGTCGATTTCACGCGACCATTTGGCTTGACTTAGTCCAATAGTTGCCTTCATCATTTTTTGTAGTTCACTGAGTTGAGCCGATACATCAGCTATTGGGCTGAATGAGACTACTTCACGATCACTCCTGTTTCCTGCAGGAGTACTGTTAAGGGATGAAGAATCTCTTATCTGCTGGACTATCTCCGGACTAATATTTTGTTCTTGAGCTGTGGTAGCCATACTTATGGGGTTACCCATAGTAGCAAACGTGGTGGCTGTGTACACATAGGCTGACTGATTTGCCATCGTGGACATAGAAGTTGTGGTGGTTATGACCGTGCTACAAGTGATACTTGCACTGGTTGTAGGCATATTATTTGTGTCGGTCATCATTCTGCTGGAGCTACGTGTCCATACCATTGAATCTATAAAAAAAATCCTATGCCCTTAAACTCCCCTAACAAGCATACGAACTAAAAGCTCAAACCTAAATATAATTCAAAATCTACTTAATTAACCAAAAAACGTAATAATAACAAGGAAGAATGTATATAAGTGTTCAAAGTAGAATATCAAAATAACTATTTAAATCTACAACGGAGAATTCAATTTAATATATTGAGGTTATTTTTTTTGCTATTCTGAATGAGAAAAAAAATAATTTATAGAATCAAAGTATGTGATTATTAAATAAATGAAAAATATGTATGACTAAAATTAGATATAACAAAAAAAATATAAAGTATTATTAATCTATAGAAATTTTTAGAATAAGTCCAAAACTCTATAGAATATGGAAAATAAATAGATAAAAGGGTGAAATAAAATTATATAAAAAAAATTAAAAACTACTGTTCTCGTATTACCAGAAGAAAAATACAAAAGTAACAATTAGAATTGACACCAAAATACTTGCTGATACCAAATTTCCGTTCAACTTTATAAAATAAATTGCTGTTATGCGGTATTTTCAGGATATAGGAAAGATAACCAAGGTATTTGTTCTATTTATTAGGTTTCATATTGATCTGTATGTATGCGTACTCTCATTAATATGTTGTGTTTGCCGTTTGTTTCAGGTGTAGACTGATAAGAAGATGAACTGTTACAATCATACATCCCATAATGGTGGTGCCGCAACTGGAGTCAAACCAATCAAAGCTAGTACTATCAGGACTAGCCAACAGCCATTGTGGACTACTGACAAAGTAAGAGTATGTCTAATCTTACCCAAAAGTTCCCGTTCTCCTCCTAACACAATTTTTCTTTTACTTCAAACCTTTCCTTAACAATTTGCGCAATTCAAAAAAATCTATTAGGAATTACTAATTTCTTTTAAGTTTCAAGCTCTGAAGAAAAAGGTAGAATGCTGATTCATCAAACCCCCATGCCAACAACACGATCACCCTATGTCGCAACGCGTTCCAAGATACCATGTCTTGCGAATCGAGACTTACATAAGTGATTGTGATGCAGGTCATAGACGTTTAGATGAGTCCCCTAAAATCGAAAAGTGTTGAACAGACACCAACTAGTATTCCCCAGAAAGCGTCGCTACTGTCTAGGGACTCTATAATGGCTTAGCAGGTCAAACGCTCCTGATGGGACACCAGTTGATCACTGTTGCTGAGGAACCAACTTCCTATGTACAGTCTGCTTTGGGCCCCACGTTGGGCGCCATCTTATATGTAACATGTTTTTTTTAATCATATTTGTTTTGCTTCGGCTAGAATTCGCCGTCTTGGGTAGGATCTTGCCAGTCAGCCTAGTAATATCACAACATGCATATATATAAAAAAACCAGCATTCTTGTGCCAGCTGTTCAGCACAAAATCATAATTCAATTTTTTAGAAATAGAGCCCAAAACAAACACATGTCTATTCCCTTCGGCACACTTACATATACAAACCAGTTGAAACCCTCTGGCGGGCTGGACTGCCAGGAACTCACCCTCCCCTTAGGAGTCTTGCGTTCCCTTGATATCTTTCCTTTCCCCTTACTTACCGCATACAATTAAATTAGAAACCCATGCTAAAATCGCCAAAACTTCAAATTATAACAAAATACATTTTTATTATATAAATTAATTAATGGAAAAAAATTTTAAATTAGGTTACAAAATTGAATTTGAATTTATATAAAAGGTAAATGAAATTATTTAAATTAAGTTATACTAAAACAAAAGGAATGCTAATGACTAATTGTCATATTTGCCCTTAATCAAAGTTGTTTAACAAAGAATTACAAAAATACAAATTTTCTCTTTAAATCAAATTTCTTCAAAATGGAGACACGAAATGTAAAAACTAAATTACGTCAGGTTACGGCCGTCCGTACAGGGCGTGTCCTATTTACGGTCGTTACAAGTACAAAATTTCCACATGCAATCTATATATATATATATATATATATATATATATATATATACATTTGATGCCGACAAAATTGTTTTAGGATTTTGGAATCACGGAAACTTATCTGATCACGCGCGTTATGATGAGCTCACACAACTTCTGCGCCCTCTTTGCTCTTAAGAACGCGGCAAAGAGGTAAGCCCCGCTAAAACTTTTCTCTCCACAAAAAACTACAAAAAGTACATATATATATACATAACCCGTCCGTCACAGTTTCTGTCCTGTACGGGTAATAAACTAAATGGACCGATACCTGTTTGACTGCTGGCTTCTTGTCGACTCTCCCAAGGTCCTTCTTTGTTGTCTTCTCTCGATATGGCTGTGGTTTCAAAAATTTCTCGCGTTGACTGTGGTCCCACTCTTTCTGAAACGTCTATTGTCTCATACACTCCGTAAATGTTTTGGAGCGCTCTTCATTAATTTTAATTTATGAACTTTATTCTGGATCTTCGTTTTTTTTAGTTTGGGTTTTCCCAATGTTTCTTAGTTTATTATTATATATTTTGTTTTCAAATGTTTTTATATAAAATGTTTATTTTACTTTCTCTTTTTTATCCTTTTTTTTGTTCTTAACCAATTAACAAATTAGCTTTTTGTTTTCATGCATTGGATCTTAGGTCGTTTTATTTTCTGTCTCAAACCTTTTTTTTAATATCAAATTACAGTTTTTTTTCTCAATTCCGTTTAAATTCTTTAAGCAAAAGCACCAAATCGAAACCAAAATGTCTTCAAAAATTCGACTCCAAGAAAAATGTATCCTTCCATGTAAACAACGTCCTTTTTATATCACTGGATAGGTGGGAAATCACATTCCTTTCCAAATGTATTAAAAAAAACTCCCGCCTACCCATGTTCGTTAACAAAAGGGTCAAAAACAAACCGTTTACCTACACCAACACAACAAAACAGCTGATAGCCACGGCATTACCCCTCATAGGGTGCTCACGACACCTCTTGAAATATTACTTATAGACGTATTTTATACTTTAGATAAGAAACTTTTTATGACAGCAATCGATAAATTTTCAAAATTCGCCTTAGTATTTCAAATAAACGGTAGAAGTTGGACAGAATTTAAAACAAAAGTATTGCTTATAGTATTAATATTACGGGAATGTAAATAAAATCATTGTGGATAACGAATTAGGATTTAAGGCTATACCGATGCAGGAATTTAAAAAAAAATAGAATATAGACATTAACTATACTTCAAATAGTAACCAAACGTCTAAGGCCGACGTCGAAAGGCTACACAACACTATCAAACATACGCCTGCTAAGGCACGATAAGGAAAACAAATACGAAAGTATGGAGGATAAAATGCTAAGGATAATAGGGGTTTACAATAATACAACAAATAGCACGACGGGCATCAAACCAATCGATTTTGTAAATGACAAAGTACATGAGGGAAGATATGTAGAAATTCGTGATCTTATAAAGGCAAAGAAAGAAAAGTACATCCAGGAGTTAAATGAAAACCGGAAAGATTTTGAATTGAAAAGCGGGCCAAATTATATTAAAGAGACAAGAGGTGGGAAAAACCACAGAAAGTACAGGAAGGTTAACGCCGAAAGAATAGACGATGAAAATATACAAACGGCAGGAACTGGACATAAATATTATAATACTCACGTTAGACCCAAGAAGAAATACCACGACAAAAATAACTCCAAAATCAAGGAAACAACTAAATAAATTTTTTATTTTAGATGATTAATTGGATCATAATAATGGTGACAATTGCTCCAACATTCAGGGCTCAAATTGTAGACTTACAAGACTTATCGAACAATAACGGATACGTACCAATAAAAACCAAAGTTGTCGAACTCTACATAAAAGTAATGCATATAATAAATACCACAGAATATGAACGAACAATGGAAATAATCAAAACCAACATTGACACCCTAAGGACATCCAGTAGCGAATCAAAAAAACTAATAAATACAGTGAACAAGAACTTAATGCTATTAAGGGCAAACATAAAAAAACTTAATCCACACTTCCGAAAGAAACGGGCTCTCTTGAACATTGTAAGTAAAGGACTTAAAATGATTGCAGGTACAATGGAGAGCGACGACGAAGAACAATTAAGTAAAACTCTTAAGTTGCTACACGCAAATGACGAAAACCTAACCAACAAGATGAACGAACTAACCTATATAAACAATGGCATAAAATCCCAAATCCAGAACATAACTAACCATATAAACTACCAACGAAGCACTATCGTAAATTAGTTAACTAAATTTAAGAATATTATAGGAAATAAAATTTAAACCGACGAGATAACAGTGATAGAACACATATACTAGATTGACAATGACATCTCACTCTTAAGACAGCATGTGGACGATAACCGACAGATTATTTTCTCAAGCAAATTGGAAATCATCCCAACGAACTTGAACTAATCACAGACTTTGACAGTTACACCAATATTAAAGTCGCTATAGCACTTCACGAAGGTAACATTATAATAATTCTCTCCATACCACAATATTCCCAAGACTCACTATCCATGATGACATTCGTACCCATTCCTGACAAAAATAATAAATCCATAAGGCTTAATTATTCTGATGTTCTCATAGATTTAGAAAACAATATTTATAATACGTATGTCAAGAACAACCTAAAAGGAAACTTTATAAAAGTTAATGATAAATGTCTAAGTAATATAATAAATTTTGAAGAAGCTACTTGCAAAATGCAAACATTAAATACACAAGAAGTAATCGAAATAATTCCTGGAATATTAGTTATTAAGCACTTTAACAATACAATATCTCACAACTGCAACAAAGCTAAATTTAAAATTACAGGAAATTATTTAATCAAATTTGAAAATTGTGAAATAAACATGTTAAATAAAACTTTTTCCAATGTTAAAATAAAACTGTACGATAAAATTATCTTACCTAATCTTATAACAAAAATTAAAGACACTAGCAGACATAAAAATTGAATCTTTATATTTAAAACAAATAGAGTACGAAAAAACACTGCAACAATTACTACATACAGATAAAAATTCAAAAACAATTAGTTATAGTATAGATATCTCAATTATCATATAAATATGTATCTTAGTTATTTTTATATACCTCTTTAAGAACAGACAAACAACATATATTCCAAACTTGTAATTAAAAAATGAAACCACTGTACATCACCCGATAGAAATAATATAATTTCGTCGGAGCCTCAAACAAACGATGGGGGTGTTATAGTATCTCCCACTATGCCCCTAACACGAGCCAATGTAATACAAACATTAACATGCATACTTTAATATAATTACTTTATATTTACTATATTCCAAGAAGTGTTTATGAACATTATTTAGTTCACTATTAATAATTTGCATTTCCGTACCCACTAACTAAATTCAACTCCAGCATTTTATTTTTCAATAACACATTTATTAATTTTTTGGGAATTGTTTTGCAACAATATCATACTTTAATGTAATCCCAAGAAGTGTTTATGAACTTTATTTAGTTCACTATTAAAAATTTACATTTCCGTTCCCACTAACTAAATGCAACTCCAGCATTTAAACACAGACAAATTTATTGGGAATTGTTTTGCAATAACACATTTCATTATATTATTTTTCAATAACACATTTATTTATTGGGAATTGTTTTGCAACCATATGATTCACAAGCAAGTTTATATATTTAACAAGCAAGTTTAATATTTTAACTTTAAGAAAATGAACTGTAAAATTAGTATTTAAGAAAACATAAAAAGAAAAATAAACAGAGTCTTAATTTGAAAATGAACAGGTGAAAGTGTCTTTTTTTATATTACTAATTTTTACGTTACAAATCTCTTTGGCTTTGCTAGCATAGATTAGCCCGATCATGCTCAAAAACAGAAGGAGAACATATATCCCACATCTAGTTTTCTAATTTAAATTAATGTTTTTATTTTATATATTAGGTTTTGCAACCTATTATTTTTATTATTATTATTATTATTATTATTATTATTATTATTATTATTATTATTATTATTATTATTATTATTATTATTATTGTTATTATTATTATTATTATTATTATTTTTAATATCATTATTATTATTATTATTATTATTATTATTATTATTATTATTATTATTATTATTATTATTATTATTATTATTATTATTATTAATATTATTATTATTATTATTATTATAATTAATATTATAATTTTTATTAATATTGTTAACTTTTAATACTAAATTTTGTTATAAATTTTTTTTATTTGCTTTTATTATTAACTATTTGTTATTCAAAAAAATTATATAAAATTAACATACAAACAGTACATTTTTTAATAAATATTTATTTATGTGAATATATATGCACAAATGTGTAAGTATATAAACACACATATGAATTTAAAAAGAAAAAATAAACAAAATAAAAAATTATAATATCCTTATAAAAACGTTTAAAAATCTTAATTCTAAGCATTTATACAATAAAAAATATTATAAACATAAGTCAATATAAAAACACAAACAAACGAGAATATATAAAATATAACACAAAATAAAAAAAAGTAAACTTTTCGCGCCGTTTTAAATTGTGAGTTGTTTCGACAAATTAATTGTAAAACTTCTCATAAAATTTCCAGAAACATTTTTATTTACAAATTTCTAATTACGATTTTTTGTTTCAATTCACATAGTTTTTTTCTTCAATACCATCTTTGTTTTTTAATACATGCATGTTTTTTCAAAGTGTTAGGTGGTAAGCATATATATAGGGACCCCTTCAAACATTTATACTGTTTGATATTAATTTCAAGATGACATATTTCTATCAATGCCCATCCACTATCACGCTCCTGGAACTGACTCATCTCTTTTACTAAAACATCACACTGATCAGAGTAAATTTGAAAAATGTCATCTGATGTTGAAGCTATGATAATAATAAACATTTTGGTTTTATGCGATTTCATATCCACATGAATCATCTTGTTTTATTATTACGTACCTGCAAAAGGGTCCACAACAAAATTTTATGTTACAATGTTGTTGTGGTGAATCTCTTAACAATGTTACAACCTTTTCTTTATTTCATTCAAAAACACTTCGACGATTAAGTTATCCTTATTATCATTTTGAATTACGTACGTTACTATCCGATTTTTAAAACAAGAGTTAATACATTTCACAATATTATTATTAATTTGCTTAGCACTGTTATATATAGGCCTGTGTCTTTATGTGATATTTTGTAACAAATTGTGCAAAATGTTACTGGATGTCATTGGTTTACTTTCTCCAGCAAGAAAATTTATTTAACTCTTTAACTTTTATTTTCGTGCTCATTCTTTTTTCCCAAAAGCTATTTATTAAAATTTCAAAGTGATCAATTGAGGGGTTTTAGCTAGTTCCTATGCGCATTTCACTGGGGCTAATGCAGATCATCAGGGAACCTTTACCCAACATTTCTTAGAATAACTAGAGATGTTTATTTTAAACTTCCACATTAATTAATGGGAAGTCTGAACAAACATCAAAGTCACAACAAGAACTCACTGATCACTTTGCCTTTTTAATTTTCTTACGTTTTTATTTCATTCTACAATTGGTTGGCTTTTTTCCGACTCTAATTGTAGTTGTAAGAGAAATAAAGAACAACAACAACTAATAATTGTTTTAATGTAAAAACAATTTATTTAGAGTGTTGACAATATAAGTTGTTTTAGCGCGGGCACTCGCTAATTAAATTATTACATATTTTTGGGAATTGTCGTTTTAACTCTTTAACTTTTATTTTCGTGCTCATTCTTTTTTCCCAAAAGTTATTTATTAAAATTTCAAAGTGATCAATTGAGGGGTTTTAGCTAGTTCCTATGCGCATTTCACTGGGGCTAATGCAGATCATCAGGGAACCTTTACCCAACATTTCTTAGAATAACTAGAGATGTTTATTTTAAACTTCCACATTAATTAATGGGAAGTCTGAACAAACATCAAAGTCACAACAAGAACTCACTGATCACTTTGCCTTTTTAATTTTCTTACGTTTTTATTTCATTCTACAATTGGTTGGCTTTTTTCCGACTCTAATTGTAGTTGTAAGAGAAATAAAGAACAACAACAACTAATAATTGTTTTAATGTAAAAACAATTTACTTAGAGTGTTGACAATATAAGTTGTTTTAGCGCGGGCACTCGCTAATTAAATTATTACATATTTTTGGGAATTTGTCGTTTTAACTCTTTAACTTTTATTTTCGTGCTCATTCTTTTTTCCCAAAAGTTATTTATTAAAATTTCAAAGTGATCAATTGAGGGGTTTTAGCTAGTTCCTATGCGCATTTCACTGGGGCTAATGCAGATCATCAGGGAACCTTTACCCAACATGTCTTAGAATAACTAGAGATGTTTATTTTAAACTTCCACATTAATTAATGGGAAGTCTGAACAAACATCAAAGTCACAACAAGAACTCACTGATCACTTTGCCTTTTTAATTTTCTTACGTTTTTATTTCATTCTACAATTGGTTGGCTTTTTTCCGACTCTAATTGTAGTTGTAAGAGAAATAAAGAACAACAACAACTAATAATTGTTTTAATGTAAAAACAATTTATTTAGAGTGTTGACAATATAAGTTGTTTTAGCGCGGGCACTCGCTAATTAAATTATTACATATTTTTGGGAACAACAACACACAAAAATACCAAAATACCTTTTCATGGAGTTACTAAAGTTTTGCATCAAAGACAGCCGTTATTTTAAATATGAGGAACGAATTTACGGACAATGTAAGGGAATGCCGATGGGATCACCAGTATCACCAGTTGTTTCCGATATTGTTATGGAAGAGTTACTGGATCAATCCCTTACAAAATTAAAAATAAAATCCAGATTATTAACAAAATACGTAGATGACATATTTGCTATCATAAATAAGGATACGGCAGATGACGTTCTAAATGTTTTAAATGCGTTTAACCCACAAATACAATTTACAGTGGAAACGCAAAGAGATAGCAAATTACTATATTTAGATGCAATTGTTAGTAGACACCAAAATATGATGACAGTCAACTGGTATCAAAAACCCACTGCATCCGGTCATCTGATTAATTTCCATTCCAAACATCCCAGAAGAATTATAATAAACACAGCAAGTAATTTCATCAGACGAGTACTCACCATTAGTGACGATAGGTATCATGAAGAAAATTTACGGAAAATAAAAGAAATCTTAGACATGAACGATTTTCCGAAAACAATTATAAACAATTTTACATATAAAAAGAATGACACAACAATAAGAAGAGAGACTAATACAAAGTATTATAAAGGACTAACATATATAAAAGGTTTTTCTGAAAGGTTAAAAAACTCAGATCTATATGACATTGAAAAATATCAACTTGCATTTAAGACGAATAATACTATGCAGAGCCTATATAGTAACACAAAGACTAAATTAAAGAAAGAGGACAAATGCAACGTTATATATAGTATTAACTGCAACGGTGACGGCTCAGGCACATGCAATAAGAAATACGTAGGAACAACTAAAAATAAACTGAAGACCAGACTAACATCTCATAAAATCAGATATAAGAATGAAAAACAAACCCATGGAACAAAAAACTGCACTTGCGGCCCACTGTGCAAAGGAAAATCATGTGCCAAATTTTGATAATGTAAAAATATTACAACAAGAAAACCATTATTCCAGGA
The DNA here is from genome assembly GCA_963675445.1 of Linnaemya vulpina. NCBI lineage: Eukaryota > Metazoa > Arthropoda > Insecta > Diptera > Tachinidae > Linnaemya > Linnaemya vulpina. Next base: position 54,662,751 of record OY776276.1, on the reverse strand, counting down.
GATTTACTTTAGAGATGTTACACATAATTGACGTTCCTGCAGAGAAAAGACTTAACTATAAACAAGACACAGAGAAATGCGCTCAAATTTACAGAAGTGTGATAAACAAACACAAAAAACAACATAAACAAATCAGTTTTCGCAGCTAAGGACTACAGACGATCGACATATTGAAAATATGTTAATTCAATATAATTTTATTTATGTAATTGTAAATTTATTAGAAATAATCAAAAATTAATTTTAATGTTTATCATATATTGTTTTGTACCCAACAGTGTTCCCCTGAAGATGAATAGCGAAGCTATTCGAAATATTGGGAAAAATAACATCAAATAAAGATTAAATAATCAAAAAATATTTAGTGTTTATTGATTTTTAAAAACCTGACCTATAGCCGAACGATAAAACAAGAATATTATTAAAAAAGTTTATTTGTGAAATATTTTCCAAAAAGTTTTCAAATTGGGTTTTTGGTCAAAATATGTATGTATGTATTTATGTATTTGCACCAGAAACCACAAAAACCTGAAATGAAATTATAAAAATTTATTTATTTATTGAAAACTTTATTTTTAACACATAAGTACACATGAACATTCTTTTGAATTAGCATTACTCATCAGCTGTTCAGCAAAATAACTAGCAAAATCTTGCAAAATGCTGTTCGCGTACTTTTTTGCTAATTTTTATAATTGAGAGCAATTGAGAGAAAATTTGATTATTTTCCCTATCACGAAGCTGCTGGATGAATATTATTGGAAAAGTAAACAAACATACCTTATGTATATATGAATGGTTGTACGTAAATCATAGTGCCGATTCGTTTTCGTGATATGTTTTTACAGGTATTACAATAAACAGTAGCTTCATCCATATTTTGTATATGTTTTATAACATGATAATGTGTTAGGAACTCTTTGCGGTTTGTATATTTTAATGATAATGATGAAGGACCATCGTGATGTAATCTGACATGAAGCTTTAGAGATGGATTTAAATTGTAGACTTTTGCGCAAAATGTACAAATAAAACCAACCATTTTTTTAAATTAATTTGTTTTTTGTTAATAACGTTAGTAAGCTTGAATTCAATTTTCAGGAATGATATCCTATTATTTTTAAACTAACTATTTATACTAAATTTTAAACGTTAACTGTTAAGAACACACACGCGTTAGCAGTGGTTTTGAAATTTAAACACATATTTTTAAAGAGCATTATATATATTCTTATCAGTTGTTCTGTTTCAAAACATAAAAAATGTTTACACGCCGGATATGGTTTTAAAATTTGTTATGACTTGTTCCTTTGCGTTAATAAACATCCTGTGATTACCTAAATATAATATTCCCAATATAAACCACATTTCTTCCCATTCTCGAGAAATTAATATAAACATATTTCTAAAAACGAATGAAAAAGAAAGCGAATATTGTAGTATAAAGAGCTAATGAGGCTAAGGATTCTTGATGTAAATAAAACAATTTGTTTAATTTCATTTTCCCGACGTTTCGTTCATTAACCATATTATTGTTAATTTAATAACATCGAAAAATGTATATTCAATGTAGATTATAAAATATTTTGTAAGTTTTCTATTTTAGCAAGCGAAAGTGTACACAAAACTAATCTAATGTTTTTAAATTATTACATAGCTTTCCCAAACCCTTGCAAAAGACAACAAATAATAGACGAAACGTCGGGAAAATTAAATAAAATAAATTGTTTTATTTATATCAAGAACGCTTAGCCTCATTAGCTCATTATACTACAATATAAAATTTTGAAGTGGCTATAATAAAATTAAGAAAACGAGTATTGTTTTATATTTCAAATTTTATTTATCAAATAGAAATTTCAAACATAAATCACCACAATTAATTGTATTAAATTTTTGTTTTTGATTATAATTTTTAATTTAAATAAATCCAAGTCCGTCAGTGGTTTCCCACTATCCGTTATTTAAATAAAAGATTTTGAAGTCGATAACCCTGAAATAAGTGTAAGTGTTTTTGATCTAGAGGGTGATAACGTAGTTGCACCATATCATTTTACTCAAGCCGAGGTGAACAACCACTTCAATTTATTGTTATTGGAAGAAGGAGAATGGTTTCACTATATATGGATTAAATATAAGGTAAGTTACAGTATATATTTTGATATAAAGCAATAAAAATTAAATAAATATATATTCCTTATTTCTTACAAATTAATAAAAAGTCGATGAACAAAGCGCACTTTCACAGCAAGGAAAAGTTAGAAGGCTATAAACATGATTGTAATAAGATGGTGACTAAGATGCCTAGTTTAGATGATTGTAAGTTAAGTTTTAAAAATTTTAAAAAGCAAATGGATGTGCCATACACTACAATATGCCAACTTTGAATACGTTTTAAGGTCGGTTAATATAAAAGATTTAGCAAATGTTAAATCCATACAAAAGCTTATAGCTATTACATAAAATGCTCGTTTGACACTAGCTTAGATATATTTAGAATTTACAGTGGGGATGATGCACCAAAACATTTCTTTAAAAATTAGTGATATCTTAAACATATATAATATTTATTTATATTTTGTAAAACCAATGAATTCCTTAACATCAGTTCAACATAGTTTGTCATATTTGCAAAAAAAGTTTATCTCTTGACGATAGAGTAGCAAATCATTGTCATTTAACACCCGAGTATAGAGGATCTTCTCATAATAAGTATAATCTAGAATATCAAATTGCTAAATTCGTCCCTATATTTTTCCACAATCTTTCGGCATATGATTGTTATTTGTTTGTAAGAGAACTTTCATCTATTGAAGGTGTTAAAAATACAATTCCTATAAATAAAGAACTATACGTATCCTTATGAAAGAGAATCTCGGTAAATGATAAACATGCAATGGAATTACGTTTTCTAGACTAATTGCGATTTATGTCGTCTAGTTTACAAAAGCTAGCAGGGTATTTATTAGATAAAAATCTAAAAAGTGTAAAATTAAATTATCAAAATATTACCGAGTTCTGTTAATCGTCTTCAAAAATCACAATTACCACCACATTCAGTCTTCTTTAATAAGCTTACGAATGAGTCGTGTAGTGTGGATGTATATGAACATGCAGAAAAAGTGTGGAATACATTTCAGTGTAAACCTCTTATGGACTATCTACTTTTATATTTAGAAGTACAGGATTTATTACTTTGTGATATATTTAAAAATTTTAGAAAAGTTTGTAAAAGTATTTATAATTTAGATCCCTGTCAGTATCATACTACCCCAGGTCATTCATGGGATGCTACGCTAAAATATACAGAAATAGAACTTGAATTGTTAACCGATATTAATATGTATAATTTCGTTTTGCGGAGTATTAGGAAGGTATTGTACCATGTAGTAAGCGACGATCAGTTGATAATAGTAAATACGTTAGTGATTATGATTCTACTAAAGAAACAAATTATCTTATTTATTTAGATGCAATGTCGCAATACCTTCCCTATAGAAATTTTAAATGAATAGAAATATTGAAAATTTTAATCTCAATAATATATAAGATGGGACATATACTTAAGGAGATTTAGAGTATTCAACAACATTACACGACTATCATAATGATTTTCCATTTTGTGCTGAAAACAAAAAAATTGAAACCATGAAACAATCAACATTAATTACAGATTTAAATCATAAAACAAAATATGTAATACACTATAGAAATCTTCAGCAAAGTCTCCAAAATGGTTTAGTTTTAACTAAAATACATAGAATACTTCAATATAATCAGTTAGATAGCTAAAAATACATTTGAACAAAACTTTTTCAATCTTCTAAACAATGCTGTATATGATAAAACTATGAAAAATGTAGACAAAAGAAAAGATGTAAAATTAGTTTGTGAATGGGAGAGTAGAGGTAACAGGTTAGGGGCTAGAGTCCTCATATCAAAACCTAATTTCCGTAGTTTCCTTAACCCTAATCATACTGACATAAAAACTTATAAATCTTACTAATATGTGTCTCTAGGACACATATAAAAAAACTTACGGAAAAATAATTAAACTTTTTTTATATTTTATTCATTACATCTTTTGCATAAAAGAACTGTCACAGCATGTTCATTAAAGACATTACTATTTCATTTTTGGCAACATTGCTTAATAATACGGCTTATTTTGGAATTGCATAAATAGCACCTCTTGCGTTTATTTGTTGCACTCTGTTGAACGTTAGGTCGTTGCGATTTATTCTTCGATCTACTACTTCTCGTAAAAAGAGTTTTCGAGCTTTCTTGCGTTGCTTTTCACGAAGGATACCAGTTTTTCCAAACTACGTAAACGTCAACTAAATTGCAAAAAAAAACGCAAACGGCCATCTGTTAGATTTTCTGAGTCACGTAAAACTCTGTGTAAATTGACCTAGAGTGTCAACTGCTCCTTCAGTTTGATTATAATGCAGGTTTATCTCTGATTTGTTTTTATTTTGTAAGTCGCAGTGAGTGGTGTAATGCATTGATGAGAATAAAAGAACTGCTCTATTTGGTTTTGGGACGTACGACACTAAAGTCATGTTTTCAGTAAAACCAAAGAAATTACATTCCACTTTTCTTCTTCTACTTGATACAAATGATGAAGGAACACAAAGTTTGTTCTTTTTGAGAGTGCCCGTTAGTGTGTAATAATTATCACACGTTATATATCTTCCTGTATTTTCATAATTCTGCACTAACTCTTCTACTACTTTCTGGCCCAAAACATAGCCCAATTCCCTAAATAGGGAATTGCATTCAACGGACAGCTTGCTTTACTGTCACAGAATCACCAAATTTTGAGTTGATGCTTATCTGCTTTACTAGGCATATATTGCCGAAAAGAACAACTTTCACGAAAAGGAACAATCTGTTCATCGACCGCTATGTTATCACCAGCAGTATAATTTTTTAAAGTTTTTGTTTAAAATTTCAAAGAAATCCCTAATGGGATTTTTGCAAAATATCGTTGTACTTTAGTTCCATTATCTGCTCACGTAGCGAAATGGTATCGTCATACATATGCAAGGTTGGTTGCTTTTTATGGTTTACAGATTTTTTATTTCTAAAATCTGTAGCTGTTAGACAAAGATACAAAGTGTTGAATATTTGCTTTAATTTTTTTAAATTCCATTTTTAAACTAAAAAAAATTGAGAATTTTTGCGAAAATAGAGTCATATCGAATAGGAGTTGTTTGTTGGGTTTGGTTTGTATAAGTTTCATAGCCTGCTACACTTATTATGATGTGATTTTTTGAAATCGTTTGTGAATTTTTATAGTTAATTTATTTAACATAATTCTCAGATAGTTTTTGGAAGTCTTTTAATAAGTTGAGAAGTTCGAAACTTTTCAAAACTGTGGTTGAAGTCTACTGACGATTTGGTAAGAAGCGCCAATGAAATGCATATAGACATTGCTTAACCACCCAACAAATAAATTTCATATTATAATATATATATATATATATATATATATATATATATATTATATATACATTTATGTATATATACATATATATATATATATATATATATATATATATGTATATATATGTATATATATATATATATATATATGTATATATAATATATATATATATATATATATATATATATATATATATATAGTTGATTTATCTTTATTGACCTTATCAGTTTATTTTAATACTAATCAAGCTTATGGTCGTTTTTTATCAAATTATATTTGGTCTAATTTTTATTCGATATTTCGTTAACAGCTTGTTAACATCTTCAGGAAATAAAAATTATTAAAATTTTATAGACAATTGGTTATGAAACATGACATAAAAAAACTATTCACAATATTTGTTTTTCAAATTCAATACCACATAAAATATTTTTTCAACATTAACAATTTATAGTAAAACAAACTTTTTCAACATTAACAAATTATAACGAACATTTTTATAACAAATATATAGTTAATAAACTAATTTTTTGACATATTGTCATTGTACTATTATAATATGAAATTTATTTGTTGGGTGGTTAAGCAATGTCTATATGCATTTCATTGGCGCTTCTTACCAAATCGTCAGTAGACTTCAACCACAGTTTTGCAAAGTTTCAAACTTCTAAACTTATTAAAAGACTTCCAAAAACCATCTGAGAATTATGTTAAATAAATTAACTATAAAAATTCACAAACAATTTCAAAAAATCGCATTATAATAAGTGTAGCAGGCTATGAAACTTATACAAACCAAACCCAACAAACAACTTTTATTCGATACGACTCTATTTTATTTTTCTATACCTTTATACAATTAGAAATCCCTCGGATAACAATGAAAGTATTTATAAGGCAAAATGAAAAATAAAATCTCAATTGAATTGTTAATAAACTAATTTTTTGACATATTGTCATTGTACTATTATAATATGAAATTTATTTGTTGGGTGGTTAAGCAATGTCTATATGCATTTCATTGGCGCTTCTTACCAAATCGTCAGTAGACTTCAACCACAGTTTTCAAAGTTTCAAACTTCTAAACTTATTAAAAGACTTCCAAAAACCATCTGAGAATTATGTTAAATAAATTAACTATAAAAATTCACAAACAATTTCAAAAAATCACATTATAATAAGTGTAGCAGGCTATGAAACTTATACAAACCAAACCCAACAAACAACTTTTATTCGATACGACTTTATTTTATTTTTCTATAGCTTTATACAATTAGAAATCCCTCGGATAACAATGAAAGTATTTATAAGGCAAAATGAAGAAATTGTTTGTTGGGTTTGGTTTGTATAAGTTTCATAGCCTGCTACACTTATTATAATGTGATTTTTTGAAATTGTTTGTGAATTTTTATAGTTAATTTATTTAACATAATTCTCAGATGGTTTTTGGAAGTCTTTTAATAAGTTTAGAAGTTTGAAACTTTGCAAAACTGTAGTTGAAGTCTACTGACGATTTGGTAAGAAGCGCCAATGAAATGCATATAGACATTGCTTAACCACCCAACAAATAAATTTCATATTATAACAAATATATATATATACATATATACACACATATATACATACATATACATACATATATATATATATATATATATATATATATATATATATACATATATATATATATACATACTTACACATATACATATATACACATACACATATATACATATACATACACACATATACATACATATATACATATTTTGTTTAATAAAATATTGATATTCTTCAAAATATCAAAGACAACAACAGGAACAACAAAAACAGCAGTAACAAATTCTTAATAGTACTCTTTCATTAGATGGTGAAACAAACAGATATCTTAATTTTAAACTCTTATATCAAACAATGCGCTAATATACACGAGACTAATTATGCTGGCATAACATGGTAGGTTGGACATTTTCGGTGGGGGGAGTGTTTTTTGCGAGGCATAATTTTTCATCCAGCTTCAATCCCGCATTAGCAGAACAAAACTAATACATACGCACTTATGAAAACAAAGAAAACACAGGTTCTGTTTTTTTTTATTTTACAGAGCGTTTTTCAATCTTCAGTTGTCGTTCGGTGCGTGAACATGAATATGAAAACAAAAGGGGTTGATCGCGGCAACAAACAGTAGAACTAATAAAAGAAAATCATAAAAGTTTTTGCAGGAATTTTTTGTAAAATTAAAAATTTTTGGTTACAGAAAATTTCAGCAATATTTTACTGAAATTACTAAAATAAAATTTAATGGTCGCATGAATAAGCAAAAATTTCTATTGGTTTTTGAATAGTCTTCTTAATTATGTGTGAGAAAATAATACATACATACATACGTGCCTTTAAAAATTCACTTTTCATGTTTGTGCAAATTATCACAACATACATACTTTTTGTTTGCTTATTTGGCTTAAAAAAGCAATTATATATAAACTATAAAAACATTAGTTAACAATATAAATAATTTTTTACATATGTAAATATGCATTTTTAATGTGGTCCTAGTTGATTTCTATAACATTTGATTTAGGCTTTATATTATTTAGGCATCTATATATATATATATATATATATATATATATATATAAATAAGTTGCATTGTGTTAGTAGTTGATGTTCTCCGGAATGCGTGAACCGATTTTGTTCGGTTTTTATGTATATACGGTTTCTGTATGTATATTGGTTCTTGAGTTATAGCCATTTTAGTGAACACTGCAATCATTTCGAAATATTTGAGTTAATATTTTGAAAAACTGAAATACAATTCGTTTTGAAATTCATTACAATTAAATTTTAGTCAAACCATTAATTTAATTTATATACTTAATTATTCTAAACACAACTTCGGGGATCTATGAAATAAATTACATACAAATAAATTACTAAAAACTTAAGGAATTAATTGAATGTGCTTTCACTAACATAGCACAACAATATACATGCCATGCATGGTTGAGTGCCAGAGCAATTTTAGCGGCAAAGAACAAAGATGTTACTGAATTAAACATGGCTATACAATCAAAGATTCCTGGCGAAGTGGTGTTGTACAAGTCTGTTGATACTGTTACCAATGAAGGAGATGTTGTGAATTATCCAACAGAATTTTTGAATTCGTTGGACTTAACAGGATCGCCTCCGCATAATCTCCAACATAAAGTTGAAGCCACTATTATTATGCTTCGTAATATCAATCGACCCCGTTTGTGTAATGGTACAAGACTTGCTATTAAAAGGTTGATGGCTTATGTAATTGAAGCTACTATTTTAACTGGAAAATTAAAGGCGAAGATGTATTCATTCCACGTATCCCAATGATTCCGTCTGATATACCATTTGAATTTAACAACTTCAGTTTCCTTTTCGCCTTGCGTTTGCGATTACCATTAATTAGGCGCAAGGCCAATCTTTAGAAATTTGTGGATTGAATTTAGTGCATCCAGTCTTCTCACATGGACAGTTCTATGTAGAGTGCTCGCGCGTTGGCAAATCATTGGTTTTGTATATATACACCGAAAATGGAAAAACAACAAATGTTGTTTACCACAGAGCATTACAATAAAAGCAGTTCATCACTGATTTAAATGAATTCGAATTAATTTTTTAAATTTTTTTTTTTCACTACGAAGTGTGCAGGGGGTTCGCTAGTAAAAATATATTTGCTAATTTAGTTTCAAAACGCAAAATAACACCAAATGAACAAAGAAATACTAACACACTCGAATCTGTGTATACGTATAAAATTTTATGCCAAATGAATTCATCCCGTGTGGTTTGAAAAGAACAAAAATTGTGCGGACTAAAAAATGTGCTCGTGTATACTAGTGCATTGAATGTGGAAATACATTTATCAGTTCAACTAAATCCTACATCAGAAAACAGCACATCAACAAGAGCCGATCCTTACACGCGACAATCACGAAGTAGTGTTAATAAAAAACATTTTATTAATGATGATTTAATAGAAGCATTTAGAAAGATATTAATTTAAAAAAAAAAAACTAATATTGGCGATGTGATTGAAAGCTCTAAAGTTTTCTATCGACATGTCAATCTTAAATATGACTATTATGAGATAAGAGTTCGCTGTGGTTATTACAGTAACCATATGTATTGTACATTAAACATCTACTGTTTTCAATACAACCAAGATTACAATAGAGATATTTTTCCCAGCGATCATAAACACAATTTTGAAACGCAATATCTCACCGAACGATGCTCTAATCTGATAAATATATTCACAAACACTTCACATGTGCATAAATTAATCTACGATTAATATGCTCAAAGAAATATTCGAATTTTTAAAATCATTCACTAATATAGTTTCTGACGAAGATAAAACTAAACTTATTTTCACAAAAAAATAAACATGGTGAACATGTCAAGGATTGTATTTGGTCAAACGAAAACAACACCTGCCAATGCCACTACCATAAACTAAGTAGATATCATTTTGAAAATGAAGCTAGATATATAATCAGCTTAGCAATCTAGTTATATGTAAAAACTCTGTTCTCTTATTAAATAGAATATTTATTTATTAATTGTTTTATTTGATTAGAATAAACAAGCCAACAATGTAAATTCCTATTCAACATATTTTCTAGCAATACTTTGATAAGATATTACAAAATAACTTAGTATAATTCACAAAACGAATGAAACCTACAGCAGCTGCATCTGCTTGTATTAATCATACACCCGCACACACATGCATTGTACTTAAAGTCCCTATGTTTGACGTTAATTAGTTCAACCTTCAATAGATAAGAAATTACTTAACTTGTTATTCACAAAACCTCTGTTAATCACACACACATGCAAGAGTTTTTTCCCATTTATTTTCTAAAAAACACCCTACCATCGGCAATTCTATTCCACAAATGTTTTCTCGTAGCTCTTCAATTTCCTTATCAAAAAAAGATTTATTATATAAAAGTTTTTCATCCATTTTGTGATTGATATCCTGCAAATGAGCATTATAATATATTAACTGCAATTCTACTTCTTGTTGCTATTTTTCGAGTTCAGTTTACTGATAACAAAGCTTTCCTCCATAGCGTTTGCAACATTTTTGATTCTCTTGTATTGAACATCAATGTTTTTGTTCGTATCCATAAAGAAGCCCAACAATTTAGGTGCATTTTTGGTTGAAATTACTTCACTTCTATAGTTTATATAATGCCCAAATTTATCAACAGACACACTTTATATAAAATATCTATGTATATAGGTTATACTAATATATTAGCTTCACGTAGTTCTTCAATAATTGAGATATTCTTGTTGTTGTGATTAGTATGACCTTTATGACCTTTATTTAGATCATAGTTAGTATCTAGTTTGTTTCTCGATTTCAATAGTGATAAGTCAGCATAACACTCTGCATTATTAGAATCTTCATCACAATCACAGCTACTTTTACTATTAGACTGTTTCAATGTCGTTTCTTGGGCGTACTCGTTTCCAATTTCATTGTTGAGTTCTGGGGATGAAAACGT